>ML413838.1:37192-51026 GCA_005239525.1 Nicotiana knightiana
GTTACATGTTTTGGCATTTTATGGCAATTAAACTTTAATTCCGCCAGTCGTGCCTGTATTATCACCTACCATGGTCTAGGCCGGACGCCTTGGTACGGAGCCTATATCGGATCGCATCATATTTCTCCAGAACATCAAATACTACCCAAGGAACCATAACCAACGCTACGAAATGATCAAATTACATCTTTTGGCATTTTATGGCCATTAAACTGGAATTCCACCAGTCGTGCCTGTATTATTGCCTACCATGGTCCAGGCCGGACGCCGAGGTACGTAGCCAGTACCGGATCGCATGCTATTTCTCCAGAACATCAAATACTACCCACGGAACTATAACCAACGCTCTGAAATGATCAAGTTACATATTTTTGGCATTTTTTGGAAATTAAACTGGAATTCCGATAGTCGTGCCTTTTATTATCGTGTGCCATGGTACAGGCCGGGCGCCTTGGTACGGAGCCGGTACCGGGTCGCATGATATTGTCCGGGATATGAAATATGACCCAAGGCACCATAACCAACGCTTCGAAATGATCAAGTTACATTTTTTGGCATTTTACGGCAATTATTGTGGAATTCTGCCAGTCGTGCATGTATTA
Organism: Nicotiana knightiana; assembly: GCA_005239525.1. NCBI lineage: Eukaryota > Viridiplantae > Streptophyta > Magnoliopsida > Solanales > Solanaceae > Nicotiana > Nicotiana knightiana. Next base: position 37,795 of record ML413838.1, read on the forward strand.
TCGCCTGCTATGGTCCAGGCCGGACGCCTTGGTACGGAGTCGGCACCGGGTCGCATGATATTTGTCCGGGACATTAAATATGACCCAAGGAACCATAACATATGCTTCGAAATGATCAAGTTACATTTTTTGGCATTTTATGGCAATTAAACTGGAATTCCGCCAGTCGTGCCTGTATTATCGCCTGCCATGGTCCAGGCCGGACGCCTTGGTACGGAGCCGGTACCGGATCGCATGATATTTGTCCTGGACATCAAATACGACCCAAGGAACCATAACCAACGCTTCGAAATGATCAAGTTATATTTTTTGGCATTTTATGGCAATTAAACTGGAATTCCGTCAGTCGTGCCTCTATTATCGCCTGCCATGGTCCAGGCCGGACGCCTTGGTACAGAGCTAGTACCGGATCGCATGATATTTTTCCAGGACATTAAATATGACCCACAGAACCATAACTAACGCTATGAAATGATCAAGTTACATATTTTTGGCATTTTATGGCAATTAAACTGGAATTCCGACAGTCGTGCATGTATTATCGCCTGCCATGGTACAGGCCGGACGCCCTTGTACGGATCCGGTACCGGGTCACATGATATTTTCCGGGATATGAAATGTGACCCAAGGAACCATAACCAACGCATTCAGAATGATCTAGTTACATTTTTTGGCATTTTATGGCAATTAAACTGGAATTTCGCCAGTCGTGCTTGTATTAGCGCCTTCCATGGTCCAGGCCGGACGCCTTGGTACAGTACCGGATTGCATGATATTTGTCGTGGACATCAAATACGACCCAAGGAACCATAAAAAACGCTTCGAAATGATCAAGTTACATGTTTTGGCATTTTATGGCAATTAAACTGGAATTCCCCCAGTCGTGCCCCTATTATCGCCTGCAATGGTCCAGGCCAGACGCCTTAGTACGGAGCCGGTACTGGATCGCATGATATATGTTTGGGACATCAAATACGACCCAAGGAACCATAACAAGCGCTTCGAAATGATCAAGTTAGATTTTTTGGCATTTTATGGCAATTAAACTGGAATTCCGCTAGTCGTGCCTATATTATCGCCTGCCATGGTCTAGGCTGGACGCCTTGGTACAGAGACGGTATCGGATTGCATGATATTTGTACAGGACATCAAATACGACCCACAGAACCATAACCAATGCTCTGTAAAGATCAAGTTACATTTTTTTGGCATTTTATGGCAATTAACTTGGAATTCCGACAGTCGTGCCTGTATTATCGCCTGCCATGGTCCAGGCCGGACGCCTTGGTACGGAGCCAGTACCGGGTCGCATGACATTGTCCGTGATATGAAATATGACCCAAGGAACCATAACCAACGCTTCGAAATGATCAAGTTACATTTTTTGGCATTTTTTGGCAATTAAACTTGAAATCCGCTAGTCATGCCTGTATTATCGCCTGCCATGGTCCAGGTCGGATCCTTGGTACGGAGCCGGTACCAAATCTCATGATATTTGTCCGAGACATCAAATATGACACAAGGAACCATAACCAACGCTTCGAAATGATTAGTTTACATTTTTTGGCATTTTATGGCAATTAAACTGGAATTCTGCCAGTCGTGCATGTATTATCGCCTGCCATGGTCCAGTCCGGACGCCTTGGTACGGAGCCGGTACTGGATCGCATGATATTTGTCCGGGACATCAAATACGACCCAAAGAACCATAACCGACGCTTTTAAATGAACTACTTACATTTTTTGGAATTTTATAGCAATTAAACTTGAATTTAGCCAATCGTGCATGTATTATCACCTGCCATGGTCCAGGCCGGACGCCTTGCTACGGAGCCGGTACCGGATCGCATGATATTTCTCAGGGAAATCAAATACGACCCAAGGAACCATAACCAACACTTCAAAATGATCAAATTACATTTTTGGCATTTTATGGCAATTAAATTTGAATTCCGCCAGTCGTGCCTGTATTACCGCCTGCCATGGTCCAGACCGGATGCCTCGGTACGCAGCCTATACCGGATCGCATGATATTTGTTCGGGACATCAAATATGACCCAAGGAACCATAACCAACGCTACGAAATGATCAAGTTACATGTTTTGGCATTTTATGGCAATTAAACTGGAATTCAGCCAGTTGTGCCCGTATTATCGCCATCCATGGTCCATGCTGGATGCCTTGGTACGGATCTGGTCCCGGATCGTAAGATATTTGTCTGGGACATCAAATACAACCCAAGAAACCATAACCAACTCTTCGAAAAGGTTTTTTGGCATTTTATGGCAATAAAACTGGAATTCCGCCAGCCGTGCCTGTATTATCGCCTGCCATAGTCCAGGCCGGACGCCTTGGTACGGAGCCGGTACCGGATCACATGATATTTCTCCGGAAGATCAAATACAACCCAAGGAACCATAACCAATGCTTCAAAATGATCAAGTTAATTTTTTTGGCATTTTATGGCAATTAAACTGGAATTCCGCAAGTCGTGCCTGTATTATCGCCTGCCATAGTCCAGGCCGGACGCCTTGGTATGGAGCTGGTACCGGATCATATGATATTTCTTCGTGACATCAAATACGACCCAAGGAACCATAACCAACGCTTAAAAATGATCAAGTTAATTTTTTTGGCATTTTATGGCAATTAAACTGGAATTCCGCCAATCGTGCCTGTATAATTGCCTGCCATGCTCCAGGACGGACGCCTTGGTACGAAGACGGTTCTGGATCGCTTGATATTTGTCCGGACATCAAATACGACCCAAGGAAACATAACAAATGCTTCGAAATGACCAAGTTACATGTTCTGGCATTTTATGGCAATTAAACTGGAATTTTTCTAGTCGTGCCTGTATTATTGCCTGCCAGGGTCCAGGCCGGACGCCTTGGTACGGAGCCGGTACCAGATTGGAAGATATTTGTTCGGGACATCAAATATGACCCAAGGAACCATAACCAAATCTTCGAAATGATCAAGATACACTTTATGGCAATTAAACTGGAATTCCGCCAATCGTGCCTGTATTATCACCATCTATGGTCTAGGCCGGACACCTTGGTATGGAGCCGGTATCGAATCGCATGATATTGGTCTGGGACATCAAATACGACCCAAGTAACCATAACCAACTCTTCGAAATGATCAAGTTACATTTTTTGGCATTTTATGGCAATTAAACTTGAATTCGGCTAGGCCGGACGCCTTGGTACGGAGCCGGTACCGGATCACATGATATTTCTCTGAAACATCAAATACGACCCAAGGAACCATAACCAAAATGATTAATTTACATTTTTTTGGCATTTTATAGCAATTAAACTAGAATTCCGCCAGTCGTGCATGCATTATCGTCTTCCATGGTCCAGTCCGGACGCCTTGGTACGGAGCCGGTATTGGATCGCATGATATTTGTTCGGGACATCAAATACGACCCAAAGAATGATATCCAATGCTTCTAAATGATCAAGTTACATTTTTGGAATTTTATAGCAATTAAACTTGAATTCAGCCAAATCGTGCATGTATTATCACCTGCCATGGTCCAGGCCGGATGCCTTGCTACGGAGCCAGTACCGGATCGCATGATATTTATCAGGGAAATCAAATACGACCCAAGGAACCATAACCAACACTTCGAAATGATCAAGTTACATTTTTGGCATTTTATGGCAATTAAACTGGAATTCAGCCAGTCGTGCCTGTATTATCGCCATCCATGGTCCAGGCCGGACATTTTATGGCAATGCCTGTACCGGATCGCATGATATTTGTTTGGGACATCAAATATGACTCAAAGAACCATAACCAACGCTACGAAATAATCAAGCTACATTTTTTGGCATTTTATGGCAATTAAACTGGAATTCAGCCAGTCGTGCCTGTATTATCGCTATCCATGGTCCGTGCCAGACGCCTTGGTATGGATCTGGTACCGGATCGCATGATATTTGTCTGGGACATCAAATACAACCCAAGAAACCATAACAAACTCTTCGAAAGGATTTTTTGGCATTTTATGGCAATTAAACTAGAATTCNGGTTCTGTATCGCATGATATTTGTCCGAACATCAAATACGGCCCAAGGAACCATAACCAATGCTTCGAAATGATCAAGTTACATGTTTTGGCATTTTATGGCAATTAAACTGGAATTCCGCCAGTCGTGCCTGTATTATCACCATCTATGGTCCAGGCCGAACACCTTGGTATGGAGCCGACACTGGATCGCATGATGTCGGTCTGGGACATCAAATACTACCCACGTAACCATAACCAACTCTTTGAAATGATCAAGTTGCATTTTTTGGCATTTTATGGCAATGAAACTGGAATTCAGCTAGTCGTTCTTGTAATATTGCCTGCCATGGTCCAGGCCGGACGACTTGGTACGGAGATGGTACCGGATTGCATGATATTTGTATGGGACATCAAATATGACCCAAGGACCCATAACCAATGCTTCGAAATGATGAAGATATATTTTATGGGAATTAAACTGGAATTTCACCAGTCGTGCCTGTATTATCGCCATCCATGGTCCATGCCAGACACCTTGGTATGGAGCCGATACCGGATCACATGATATTTGTTCGGGACATCAAATACGAACCAAGTAACCATAACTAACTCTTCGAAATGATCAAGTTACATATTTTGGCATTTTATGGCAGTTAAACTGGAATTCCGCCAGTCGTGCCTGTATTATCGCCTGCCATGGTCCAGGCCGGACGCCTTGGTACGGAGCCGGTACTGGATAGCATGATACTTGTCCGGGAAATCAAATACGACCCAGGTAACCATAACCAACACTTCGAGATGATCAAGTTACATTTTATGGCAATTAAATTGGAATTCAGCCAGTCGTGCATGTATTATCACCATCCATGGTTCAGGCCGGACACCTTGGTATAGAGCCGGTACCGGATCGTATGATATTTGTTCGGGACATCAAATACGAACCAAGTAACCATAACTAACTCTTCAAAATGATCAAGTTACATATTTTGGCATTTTATGGCAGTTAAACTGGAATTCAACTAGTCGTGCCTGTATTATCACCTGCCATGGTCCAGGCCAGACGCCTTGGTACGAAGTCGGTACCGGATCACATGATATTTGACCGGGACATCAAATACGACCCAAGTAACCATAACCAACTCTTCGAAATGCAAGTTACATTTGTTTGGCATTTTATGGCAATTAAACTGGAATTCCGCTAGTCGTGCCTGTAATATCGCCTGCCATGGTCCAGGCCGGACGCCTTGGTACGGAGCTGGTACTGGATCGCATGATATTTTTTCGGGACATCAAATATGACCCAAGGAACCATAACCAACGCTTCGAAATGATCAAGTTACATTTTATGACAATTAAACTCGAATTCCGCCAGTCGTGCATGTATTATCGCTATCCATGGTCCAGGCCGGACACCTTGGTATGGAGCCGGTACCAGATTGCATGATATTTGTCCGGAACATCAAATACGACCCAAGTAACTATAACCAACTCTTCGAAATGATCAAGTTACATTTTTTGGCATTTTATGGTAATTAAATTGGAATCCCGCTAGTCCTGCCTGTAATATCGCCTGTCATGGTCCAGGCCGGACGGCTTGGTACGGAGCTGGTACTGGATCGCATGATATTTGTCAGGGACATAAAATACCAGCCAAGGAACCATAACTAACGCTTCGAAATGATCAAGTTACATTTTTTGATATTTTATGGCAATTAAATCAGAATTCTGCCAGTCGTGCCTGTATTATCGTCTGCCATGGTCCAGGCCGGACTCCTTGTTGCGGAGCCGATACCGGATCATATGATATTTGTCTGGGACATCAAATAAAACACAAGGAACAATAAACAACTCTTCTAAATGATCAAGTTATATTATTTGGCATTTTATGGCAATTAAACTGGAATTCCGCCAGTCGTGCATGTATTATCGTCTGCCATGGTCCAGTCCGGACGCCTTGGTATGGAGCCAATACCGGATCGCATGATATTTGTCCGGGATATCAAATATGACCCAAGGAACCATAACCAATGCTACGAAATGGTTAAGTTACATTGTTTGGCATTTTATGACAATTAAACATGAATTCAGCCAGTCGTGTCTCTATTATCGCTATCCATGGTCCAGGCCGGACGCCTTGGTATGGATCTTGTACCGGATTGCATGATATTTTTTCGGGAAATCAAATACAATCCAAGAAACCATAACCAACTCTTTGAAAGGATCAAGTTATATTTTTTTGCATTTTATGGAAATTAAACTAGAATTCCACCAAGTCGTGCCTGCGTTATCGCCTTCTATGGTCCAGGCCGGACGCCTTGGTACGTAGCCGGTGCCGAATTGCATGACATTTTTCCAGGAAATCAAATACAACCTAAGGATTCATAACCAATACTTCGAAATGCTAAAGTTACATTTATTGGAATTTTATGGCAATTAAACTGGAATTCCGCCAACCGTGCCTGTATTATTGCCTGCCATAGTTCAGGTCGGATGCCTTGGTACGGAACCGGTACCGAATCACATGATATTTCTCCGGGACATCAAATACGACCCAAGGAACCATAACCAACGCTTCTAAATGATCAAGTTATATTTTTTGGCATTATATGGCAATTAAACTGGAATTCCGCCAGTCGTGCCTGTATTATCGCCTGCCATGGTCCAGACCAGACGCCTTGGTATGGAGCCAGTACCGAATATCATGATATTTGTCCGGGACATCAAATACAATCCAAGGAACCGTAACCAACACTTCGAAATGACCAGGTTACATTTTTTGGCATTTTATGGCAATTAAACTGCAATTCCGCCAGTCGTGCGTGTATTATCGCCTGCCATAGTCCAGGCCGGACGCCTTGGTACTGAGCTTGTATCGGATTGCATGATATTTCTCCAGGACATCAAATACGACCAAAGGAACCATAACCAACGCTTCGAAATAATCAAATTACATCTTTTGGCATTTTATGATAATTAAACTGGAATTCCGCTAGTCCTGCATGTATTATCGCCTGCCATGGTCAAGGCCGGATGCCTTGGTAAGGAGACGGTACCGGATAGCATGATATTTGTCCGGTACATCAAATACGACCCAAGTAACCATAACCAACACTTCAAAATGATCAAGTTACATTATTTGGCATTTTATGGCAATTAAACTGGAATTCCGCAAGTCGTGCCTGTATTATCGCCTGCCATGGTCCAGGCCGGACTCCTTAGTATGGAGCCGGTACTGGATTGCATGATATTTCTCCGGGACATCAAATACGACCCAAGGAACTATAACCAACGCTTCGAAATGATCAAGTTACATTTTTGGCATTTTATGGCAATTAAACTGGAATTCCGCAAGTCGTGCCTGTATTATCGCCTGCCATGGTCCAGACCGGACTCCTTAGTATGGAGCCGGTACTGGATTGCATGATATTTCTCCGGGACATCAAATACGACCCAAGGAACTATAACCAACGCTTCGAAATGATCAAGTTACATTTTTGGCATTTTATGGCAATTAAACTGGAATTCCGCAAGTCGTGCCTGTATTATCGCCTGCCATGGTCCAGACCGGACTCCTTAGTATGGAGCCGGTACTGGATTGCATGATATTTCTCCGGGACATCAAATACGACCCAAGGAACTATAACCAACGCTTCGAAATGATCAAGTTACATTTTTGGCATTTTATGGCAATTAAATTGGAATTCTGCCAGTCGTGCCTGTATTATCGCTTGCCATGGTCCAGGTCGGACGCCTTCGTACGAAGCCGATACTAGATCATATGATATTTGTTTGGGACATCAAATACAACGCAAGGAACCATAACCAACTCTTCGAAATTATCAAGTTACATTTTTTGGCATTTTATGGCAATTAAACTGGAATTCCGCCAGTCGTGCCTGTATTTATCACCTCCCATGGTCTAGACCGGAAGCCTTGGTACGAAGCCGGTACCGGATCGCATGATATTTGACCGGGACATTAAATATGACCCAAGGAACCATAACCAACGCTTTGAAATGATCAAGTTACATTTTTTGTCATTTTATGGCAATTAAACCAGAATTCCGCTAGTCGTGCCTGTTTTATCGCCTGCCATGGTCCATGCCGGATGCCTTGGTACGGAGCCGGTACCGGATAGCATGATATTTGTCCGGTACATCAAATACGACCCAAGTAACCATAACCAACACTTCGAAATGATCAAGTTACATATTTTTGGCATTTTATGGAAATTAAACTGGAATTCCGATAGTCGTGCCTTTTATTATCGCGTGCCATGGTACAGGTCGGACGCCTTGGTACGGAGCCGGTACCGGGTCGCATGATATTGTCCGGGATATGAAATATGACCCAAGTAACCATAACCAACGCTTCAAAATGATCAAGTTACATTTTTTGGCATTTTACGGCAATTATAGCGGAATTCTGCCAGTCGTGCCTGTATTATCGCCTGCTATGGTCCAGGCCGGACGCCTTTGTACGAAGCCGGTACCAAGTCGCATGAAATTTGTCCAGAACATTAAATATGACCCAAGGAACCATGAAATACGCTTCAAAATGATCAAGTTACATTTCTTGGCATTTTATGGCAATTAAACTGGAATTCCGCCAGTCGTGCTTGTTTTAGCGCCTTCCATGGTCCAGGCCGGACGCCTTGGTACGGGGACAGTACCGGATTACATGATATTTTTCGTGGACATCAAATACGACCCAAGGAACCATAACCAACGCTTCGAAATTATCAAGTTACATTTTTTGGCATTTTATGGCAATTAAACTGGAATTCCGCCAGTCGTGCCTCTGTTATCACCTGCCATGGTCTAGGCAGGACGCCTTGGTACAGAGCCGGTACCGGATCAAAAGATATTTCTCCAGGACATCAAATACGACCGACAGAACCATAGTCAATCCTCTGAAATGATCAAGTTACATTTTTTTGGCATTTTATGGCAATTAACTTTGAATTCCGACAGTCGTGCTTGTATTATCGCCTGCCATGGTCCAGGCTGGACGCCTTGGTACGGAGCTAGTACCGGGTCGCACGACATTGTCTGTGATATGAAATATGACTCAAGGAACCATAACCAACGCTTCGAAATGATCAAGTTACATTTTTTGGCATTTTTTGGCAATTACACTTGAAATCCACTAGTCATGCATGTATTATCGCCTGCCATGGTCGAGGTCGGATTCTTGGTACGGAGCCGGTACCAAATCTCATGATATTTGTCCGAGACATCAAATATGACACAAGGAACCATAACCAACGCTTCAAAATGATAAATTTACTTTTTTCGCATTTTATAGCAATTAAACTGGAATTCTGCCAGTCGTGCATATATTATCGCCTGCCATGGTCCAGTCCGGATGCCTTGGTACAGAGCCGGTACTGGATCGCATGATATTTGTCCGGGACATCAAATATGGCCCAAAGAACCATAACTAACGCTTCTAAATGATCAAGTTATATTTTTTGGAATTTTATAGCAATTAAACTTGAATTTAGCAAATCGTGCATGTATTATCACCTGCCATGGTCTAGGCCGGATACCTTGCTACGGTGCCGGTACCGGATCGCGTGATATTTCTCAGGGAAATCAAATACGACCCAAGGAACCATAACCAACACTTCAAAATGATCAAGTTACATTTTGGGCATTTTATGGCAATTAAATTTGAATTCCGCCAGTCGTGCCTGTATTACCGCCTGCCATGGTCCAGGCCGGACGCCTCGGTACAGATTCTGTACCGGATCACATGATATTTGTTCGGGACATCAAGTACAACCCAAGGAACCATAACCAATTCTTCGAAATGATCAAGGTACACGTTTTGGAATTTTATGGCAATTAAAATGGAATATTTCTAGTCGTGCCTGTATTATCGCCTGCCATAGTCCTTCCTGCATTATCACCTTCCATGATCCAGATCGGACACCTTGGTACGTAGCCGGTACCGAATCGTATGATATTTTTTCGGAACAGCAAATACAATCCAAGGATTTATAACCAACGCTTTGAAATGATGAAGTTAAGTTGTTTTGAATTTTATTGCAATTAAACTGGAATTCCGCCAGCCGTGCCTGTATTATCGCCTGCCATAGTCTAGGCCGGACGCCTTGGTACGGAGCCGGTACCGGATCACATGATATTTCTCTGGGACATCAAATACGACCCAAGGAACCTGAACCAACACTTCGAAATGATCAAGTTAATTTTTTTGGCATTTTATAGCAATTAAACTGGAATTTTTCTAGTCGTGCCTGTATTATCGCCTGCCAGGGTCCGGGCCGGACGCCTTGGTACGGAGCCAGTACCAGATCACAAGATATTTGTTCGGGACTTCAAATATGACCCAAGGAACCATAACCAAAGATTCGAAATGATCAAGTTACACTTTATGGCAATTAAACTGGAATTCCGCCAGTCGTGCCTGTATTATCACCATCTATGGTCCAGGCCGGACACCTGGTATGGAGCCGGTACCGGATCACATGATATCGGTCTGGGACATCAAATACGACCAGAGTAACCATAACCAACTCTTCGAAATGATCAAGTTACATTTTTTGGCATTTTATGGAAATTAAACTGGAATTTGGCTAGTCGTGCTTGTAATATCGCCTGCCACGGTCCAGGCCGGACGCCTTGGTATGGAGCTGGTACCGGATCGCATGATATTTTTCTGGTACATCAAATATGACCCAAGGACCCATAACCAATGCTTCGAAATGATCAAGTTACATTTTATGGGTATTAAACTGGAATTCGGCCAGTCGTGCCTGTATTATCGCCATCCATGGTCCAGGACGGACACCTTGGTATGGAGCCGATACCGGATCGCATGATATTTGTCCGGGACATAAAATACGACCCAAGTAACCATAACCAACTCTTCGAAGTGATCAAGTTAAATTTTTGGCATTTTATGGCAATTAAACAGGAATTCCGTTAGTCGTGCCTGTAATATCGTCTGCCATGATCCAGGCCGGATGCCTTGGTACGACGCTGGTACCGGATCGCATGATATTTCTCCGGGACATCAAATACGACCCAAGGAACCATAACCAACGCTTCGAAATGATCAAGTTACATTTTTGGGCATTTTATGGCAATTAAACTGGAATTTCGTCAATCATGCCTCTATTATCGCCTGCCATGGTCCAGGCCGGACACGTTGGTACAGAGCCGGTACAGGATCGCGTAATATTTTTTTGGGATATCTAATACAACACAAGGAACCATAACCAATGCTTCGAAATGATCAAGTTATATTTTTTGGCATTTTAAGGCAATTAAACTGGAATTCCGCTAGTCGTGCATGTATTATCACCTGCCATGGTCCAGGCCGGACGCCTTGGTACGAAGCTGGTACCGGATCACACGATATTTGTCCAAGACATTAAATATGACCCAAGGAACCATACCATACGCTTCAAAATGATCAAGTTACATTTTTTAGGCATTTTATGGAAATTAAACTGGAATTCCGCCAGTCGTGCCTGTATTAGCGCCTGCCATGGTCCAGGCCGGACGCCTTGGTACGGAGCCGGTACCGGATTGCATGATATTTCTCTGGGACATCAAATACGACCCAAGTAACCATAACTAACTCTTCGAAATGATCTAAGTTACATTTTTTAGCATTTTATGGCAATTAAACTGGAACTCCGCTAGTCCTGCCTGTAGAATCGCCTGCCATGGTCCAAGCCGGACGCCTTGGTACGGAGCTGGTACTGGATCGCATGATATTTTTCCGGGACATCAAATACCACCCAAGGAACCATAACCAATGCTTCGAAATGATCAAGTTACATTTTTTGGCATTTTATGGCAATTAAATTGGAATTCTGCCAGTCGTGCCTGTATTATTGCCTACCATGGTCCAGGTCGTACGTCTTGGTACGGAGCCGATACCGCATCATATGATATTTGTCTGGGACATCAAATACAACACAAGGAACCATAACCAACTCTTCGAAATTATCAAGTTACATTTTTTGGCATTTTATGGCAATTAAACTGGAATTCCGTTAGTCGTGTCTGTATTTATCACCTCCCATGGTCCAGACCGGACGCCTTGGTACGAAGCCGGTACCGGACTGCATGATATTTGATCGGGACATTAAATATGACCCAAGGAACCATAACCAATGCTTTGAAATGATCAAGTTACATTTTTTGGCATTTTATGGCAATTAAACTGGAATTTCGCAAGTCGTGCCTGTATTATTGCCTGCCATGGTCCATACCGGACTCCTTAATACCGAGTCAGTACTGGATAGCATGATATTTATCCAGGTCATGAAATAAGACCCAAGGAACCATAACCAACGCTATGAAATGATCAAATTATATTTTTTGGTATTTTATGGCAATTAAATTGGAATTCTGCCAGTCGTGCCTGTATTATCGCCTGCCATGGTCCAGGCCGGACGCCTTGGTACGGAGCCGATACNAGTTTGAATTCCGCAAGTCGTGCCTATATTATCCCCTGCCATTCTCCAGGCCGGATGCCTTGGTACAGAGCCGGTACAGGATCGCATGATATTTTTCCGGGATATCAAATACAAACCAAGGAACCATAACCAACTCTTCGAAAGGATCAAGTTACATTTTTTGGCATTTTATGGAAATTAAACTGGAATTCCGCTAGTCGTGCCTATATTATCGCCTACAATGGTCCAGGCCAGACGCCTTGGTATGGAGCCGGTACCGGATTGCATGATATTTCTTCGAAACATCAAATACGACCCAAGGAACCATAAACAATGCTGGGAAATGATCAAGTTACAATTTTTGGTATTTTATGGCAATTAAACTGGAATTCCGCCAGTCGTGCATGTATTATCGTCTGCCATTATCCAGGTCGAACGCCTTGGTACGGAACCAGTACCGGATATCATGAAATTTCTCCAGGACATCAAATACGACCCAAGGAACCATAACCAACACTTCGAAATGATCAAGTTATATTTTTTGGAATTTTACGGCAATTAAACTGGAATTCCGCCAGTCGTGCCTGTATTATAGCCTGCCATGGCCTAGGCCGGACGCCTTGGTATGGAGACGGTACCGGATAACATGTCCAGGAGATCAAATACAACCCAAGTAACCATAACTAACGCTTCGAAATGATCAAGTTACATTTTTTGGCATTTTATGGCAATTAAACTGGAATTCCGCCAGTCGTGCCTGTATTATCGCCT
>ML413840.1:0-15522 GCA_005239525.1 Nicotiana knightiana
ACTAATTTCTAACAAACTGCAAACTATAAGTCCCTTTTAGAAAATTTTAAAAGATCATTTAGACGCCTCGAGGTTTCTATAAAAATCAAAATCCATCTCCAACTTATCAAGATGAACTGTCTTGAATAGAAAATCTGAAAATTATGCTTTCTATTAAATTATTTAACAAGTTACCTCGCAAACACCAGGTTGCGGTTAATAATAATCGCACATGTAACCATCTCACAGATGCAACTTATATGGTATACATAATAGGTGAATGGGTCCGTACCACCATTGATAAATTCCAGAATTCAAGGGATTCAATCCAAATTTTAGTCGGTATAATAATCGCGAGAACAAGCAAAATAAGAGAATTTGCAAAGAACTTTCTTGTTCTTTAATATTTATCCATGTGAATTCTCTTTTATTTTTGCACATCATACTTAAATAAACATGGCTAAAATCAATTATGACAACTGGATAAATTATCAATATTGATAAACTTCAGGTTTATACCATGACGTGTGCAATTATTAATAAACTCCAAGTTTATTGTGGCATTCTTTTATTTATGTAGTACAAACTAGAGAATAAAGCGGGTAATTTTTCACATACATATTACCCGCTACAAGTTGTAGTAATAGAAAATATTAAAATTTTCATCTATTTAAAGTCCCGATATAACCAACCGCTTTCGCAAATACTTTAAAAACTCAATAATTTTTTTTGACACTTACTATGACACAATACATTATTATATTGTCGTTCTCTACTCTTTTAGTTCAACTTGACGAGCATATGCATTTATAATACAACAATAAAAGACTAATGATTAGAAAAATATTGGAAATGCTAGAAAATTTATTGTTCGGTTTTCTTATATCGTGCCTTTTCTCCATTTATTTAAGTGCCCACTCTTCCTGCTAAAGACATACCTCTTTTTACTCTTCAAAAGTCATGCCTCTTACTTTTCATCTTAATTTTAACCACTATGTTATAAAATAATACAAAAAAATAATAATATTGCAGAGAAAGAAAGAGGAAATTTTTATTGAATTTTGAGATGATTTATAATGAGGTAAGACCCTTCTATTTATAGGGGAAAAATGACTTAGCCACAAAGCAAAACTCTCTAAAAGATAGACATTCACTCTAAATAGAATTCTATTTATAACACTCCCCTTTGAATGTCTATTCAATGAATAATGTGCCTCGTTAAAACCTTAACTAAAATAAAACCCAATGGGAAAAAAATTCTAGAAAAGGAAAAAGAGTACACATGTTTAGAAATGCGCCTTTTGCTTGCCTCGTTAAAAACCTTGAAAGGAAAATCCAGTCGGACAAAACCTTGTAAGGGAAAAAGAGTGCAACACGCATGAACTCCCCCTGATGAGAGCATCAATTCATATCATTGAGCCTTCACATCCCAATCTTGTGTATTAGCTTTTTGAAGGTTGATGTTGGTAGAAATTTTGTGAACAAATCAGCCATATTATCACTTGAACGAATCTGTTGCACATTGATATCACCATTCTTTTGAAGATCATGTGTGAAAAATAACTTTGGTGAAATATGTTTTGTCCTATCTCCTTTTATGAATCCTCCCTTCAATTGGGCTATGCATGCTACATTGTCTTCATAAAAAATTGAGGGTAGTTTGTCACATTTCAGACCACATTTGTCTCGAATAAGATGTATTATAGACCTCAACCACACACATTCTCGACTTGCTTCATGAATAGCAATTATCCCAACATGATTATATGAAGTAGACACGATTGATTGCTTAGTCGGTCACCAAGATATGGCAGTGCCTCCACAGGTAAACACATAACCTGTTTGAAATCGAGCCTTGTGTGGGTAAGATAAATACCCAGCATCGGCATAACCAACAAGATCGGGACTACAATTATTGCCATAAAATAAGCCCATATCGATAGTTCCTTTTAGATACCATAATATGTGTTTGATTCCATTCCAATGTCTCCTTGTAGGAGCAGAGCTATATCTTGCTAAGACATTGACTGAAAAAGTTATGTCAGGCCTTGTAGTGTTGGCAAGATACATTGGTGCACCAATTGCACTAAGATATGGTACTTCAGGACCAAGTAGCTCTTCATTCTTTTCTTGAGGTCGGAATGGATCCTTATTCATATCAAGTGATTGAACAACCATCGGAGTACTTAATGTATGTGATTTATCCATGTAAAACCATTTCAGTACCTTTTCTATGTAGGCAGATTGATGAACCAAAATTTCGTGTGCAAAATTTTCAATTTGCAAACCAAGACATAATTTTGTATTTCCGAGATCTTTCATCTCGAATTCTTTCTTTAAGTAATCAATTGCCTTTTGGAGTTCTATAAGAGCTCCAATAAGGTTTATGCCATCAACATATACGGCAAGTACAACAAATTACGATGTTGTTTTATTTTCACATGGACAAATGACATCATTTATATAACCTTCCTTTAATAAATACTCACCAAGACGATTATACCACATACATCCTGATTGCTTTAGACCATACAAGATCTTTGCAATTTGATTGAAAACATTTCTTGGGATTTTGAATTATGTGTGTTACGCATTTTAAATCCCTCGGGAATTTTCATGTATATCTCATTATCAAGCCAGCCATAAAGGTAGGCGGTAACCACATTCATTAACTGCATGTCAAGCTTTTCATGGACAGCAAAACTAATGAGATAACGGAACGTTATAGCATCCATAACGGGTGAATATGTCTCTTCATAATCGATACCAGGACTTTGTGAAAATCCTTGTGCAACAAGGCGTGCCTTATATCTTTTTACCTCATTGTTATCATTCCTCTTGGGTACAAAGAACCATTTATAGCTGTCATGACCCGAAATCCCACCTTCAGGTCGTGATGGCGTCTAACGTTGAACCCGCTAGACAAGCCAATGTTTTGGTTAAATTTACTATTTCTTTATTAATAACATCTAAACGAAAGATATACGCATGAACAAATGAGTAATAATGCAGAAGCTTGGAATTTAACAGCTTAATATAATAAATCTTACAAAATTTCGTAAATAAAACCCCCAGAACTGGTTTCACAATTTCACGAACAGTCTAAGATTCACTAAAAACAAGAGTCTGAAAAATAACAGGTACAACTGTCTAGAAATACAAGATAAGAAGGAAGGGAAGGAAATAGATGGTGGCGCCAAGGCCTGCAGACGTCTGCAGGACTACCTCGGTGTCGCTGTAGACTGAAGGATACTCCCTCGCTCAATGTCCACTGGGTCCGGCGCTATAATCTGCACAACATAGGGATGTGTAGGTGTAGCATCAGTACAACCGACCCCATGTACTGAGTAAGTGCCGAGCCTAACCTCGGCGAAGTAGTGACGAGGCTAGGACATGACCAATAACGAATACATGTGCGGTTCAATAATGTAATAAAGAAGTAATGACAAGAAATAAACAGTTAAGCACAAAAAATGGGGTTAACATTTTGGGGGAAAGTGGCAACAATTCACTAAGATGACAAAACAAGATAACAACTGAAATGTATAAATAACAGCAGGAATTTACAATTCTGAACAAACAAATAAACAGAAACGACACGACATGTCCCCTCGTGCTATAACCTTACAAAAACACTCTCCACGGAATGTCCCCTCGTGCATAAATAAATAATCACTCGGCACGGAATGTCCCCTCGTGCATAAATAAATAATCACTCGGCACGGAATGTCCCCTCGTGCATAACCTCACAAGACACTCGGCACGGAATGTCCCCTCGTGCATAAATAAATATAAAGGCAACAAATTGATAGGAAACTAAACAACAATAAACTTTAAATACTCAAAAATTATCAACAAGAATACTATCGTCCCGGCAAGAGACTCAGCTCTAACCAATTTCACTCGGAGGTACAGCTTAACAAATAATCCTTAACCGAACGAATAATCAAAAATATTCAAAATCATGAATTACCCTCAAGTACATAACTTCCATACTGACAATTACTTCATAACACGGAGAATATTAATAGAAATCACATATATATCACGAAATTTGACTCACGGCCACGCTAGACCACAACATATAGGTACTCGTCACCTCACCTATACGTTGGACATGAATTACCACATAGAAAATAAGACTCAAAATATATTCCCTCAAGCTAAGGTTAGGCCAAGCACTTACCTTGACTCCAAGAATCCAAATCAAGCCTCTAACATCACTTTTCCTTTCGATCCCGACTCCGAAACAATCGTATCTAGACATAATTGACTCAATAACATCAATAAATGCTAAACAATTCAATTCCAAAGCTTAATTATAGAATTCCCAACATTCTTCCCAAAATTCCAAAATCGACCCCGGGCCCGCTTGGTCCAAACACGAGCTTCGGACCAAAACTCGATCATCCATTCCACCACAAGCCCGAATATACAATCTGTTTTGGAATCCGACCCCAGAACAAGGTCAAATTCCCAAATATTCAAAAAGCCCTAACTCTACTCAAAATCCCAATTTCTACCTTTGATTTCATGTTTTAGGCCTATAATCTAATAGATGTTGATGACAAAATGGAACAAGACAATGTTAGAATCACTTACCTAAGAGGTTATGGTGGAAGAACTCTTCAAAAATCGCCTATGGGGTTTGGAGAAGAAGAGGGTTGAGAAAAATAGCTAATTCCCGTAATGGATTCTATTTTTGGGCATTTAAAATCACAGGACGAAAATACTTTCCGTGTTCGCGGGCCCAGACCGCGTTCGCACAGGGTAATTGATACCTAGAACCCAGGTCTCCTCCTAAGCCTATGCGTTCGCACCTCTTCTCGAGCGTTCGCGTAGAGTACCCTTTTAGTGCTCCGCGTTCGCACCTGATAGGATGCGTTCGCACAGAACAACCCACCCACTCCCATGACAGTGTTGTGCGTTCACACTTATACGTGCGTTCGCATAGCATAAAAGGTCAGACACCAGATGACAACATTAGACATCAGATGTTTCACCACTTTTGGACTCCGACACCTACCCGAAACTCACCCGAGTCCTCGGGGCTCAAAACCAAATATACACACAACCTAAAAAATATCCTACGGACTTATTCAAGCAATCAAAACACCAAAATGACATCATAAACATCGAATTAAACCTCAAAATCAATGAAATTCCTTTAAACTTCCAAAACTTCTAAATTTTCTATTTTCGATCCAAATCATGCAAAACTAAGTCCGTTTCCCACAAAATTTCATAGATAACACATATAAGACCTATCGAACCTGTTCCGGGCCCCGGAACCATAATACGGGCGCGGTATCACAGGTTTCACATCAAATCTCATTTTAAAAAACCTTTATATTTTTTAGAAAACAATTTTCTTCTAAAAATTTCATTTCTCGGACTTGGGACCTCGGAATTTGATTTGGGCATACGCCTAAGTCCCATATTTTCCTACGGACCCTCCGGGACCGTCAAATCACGGGTCCAAGTCCGTTTACCAAAAATGTTGACCAAAGTCACTTTATTCAAATATTTCTTATAAAATCATCATTTTATCAATTTTCCACATAACGGCTTCCCGGCTACGCGCCCCGAATGCACACGCATATCGAGATGAGATAAAATAAGGCTTTCATGGTCTCGGAACACAGATTTAGCTAAAAGTACACGGGATGCCCTTTTGGGTCATCACAATCTCCACCTCTAAAACAAACGTTCGTCCTTAAACGGACATAGAAAGGTACCTGAATCGGGGAACATATGGGGATATAGACTCCGCATATCGGACTCGGACCGGACTCCCAAGTAGCTGCCTCAACATGCTGACCTCTCCACTGAACACGAACCAAAGGATAACTCTTCAATCTCTACCGACGAACCTGCCGGGCCAATATGACTAACTGCTCCTCCTCATAAGTCAAATCCTTGTCCAACTGGACACCGCTAAAGTCAAGTACATGAGAGGGATCGACAATATACCTCCGAAGCATAGATACATGAAACATCGGGTGCACGGCTGATAAACTAGGTGGCAAAGCAAGTCTGTAGGCCACCTCCCCCACCTTGTCCAGAATCTCAAATGGACCAATGTACCTAAGGCTCAACTTGCCATTCTTTCCGAACCTCATCACGCCCTCCATGGGCGACACCCGAAGAAATACTCGGTCTCCTATCATGAATGCCAAGTCACGAACTCTGCGATCCGCATAACTCTTCTGTCTGGACTAGGCTATACGAAGTCTATCCTAAATAATCTTCACTTTATCCAAGGCATCCTGGACTAACTCTGAACCCAACAATCTATACTCTCTCGGCTCGAACCACCCGACTGGCGACCGACACCGCCTACCATACAACGCCTCATACGGAACAATCTGAATGCTCGGCTGATAGCTGTTGTTGTAGGAAAACCCAGCTAAAGGCAAGAACTAGTCCCATGAACCTCCAAAATCAATGACACATGCTCGCAACATATCCTCCAAAATCTAAATAGTACGCTCGGACTGTCCGTCCGTTTGAGGATGAAATGATGTGCTCAAATCAACCCGTGTGGCCAAACCCACGCTGGAATACTCTCCAAAATGGGAGGTAAACTGAGTACCTCGATCATATATAATGGACATGGGCACACCATGCAATCGAACTATCTATCTCATGTAGATCTTTGCCAACTTCTCCGCCGAATACGAAACTGATACAGGAATGAAGTGTGCTGACTTGGTCAGCCTATCCACGATGACACACACCACATCAAATGTCCTCTGAGTCTGTGGGAGTCGAACTACGAAGTCCATGGTGATACCCTCCCACTTCCACTCGGGAAGCTTAATCTGCTGCATCAAACCATCGGGTCTCTAGTGCTCGTATAACCCGCTGACAGTTCAAGCACCGAGCTACATATGCTACAATATCCTTCTTCATCCTCTGCCACCAATAATGCTGCCACAAGTCCTGGTACATTTTTGTGGCGCCCAGATGGATGGAATATAGGGAACTATAAGCCTCATTCAATATCAACTCCCGAATGCCATCAACATCAGGTACACAAATATGACCCTGCATCCTCGAAACTCCCTCATAATCAACTGTGACCTGNCATACAATGAAGAACAGGCCACAATATGTGCCAAAATACTGCCAGTCTCAGAAACCTCCAATCTCATGAACCGGTTGGCCAAAGCCTGATCATTCAAAGCAAGTGGTCGCTCTCCGACTGGTATATAAGCAAGACTACCCATGCTGGCTGACTTCCAGCTCAAAGCAACGGCCACCACATTGGCCTTTCCCGGATGGTATAAGATGGTAATGTCATAATCCTTCAACAGCTCTAATCATCTCATTTGCCTCATATTCAACTCTTTCTGCTTGAACAGATACTGCAAACTCTTATGGTCTGTGAACACCTCACAGGAAACATCATACAGATAATGCCTCCAGATCTTCAACGCAAGAATAATAGCTGCTAACTCCAAATCGTGAACTGGATAGTTCTTCTCATGAACCTTCAACTGACGAGAAGCATAAGCTATAACCTTACCATCCTGCATCAACACTGCACCAAGTCCCACCCGTGAAGCATCACAATACACGGTATAAGGCCCTGAACCTGTGGGAAAAACTAACACCGGTGTCGTGGTCAAGGCTGTCTTGAGCTTCTGAAAGCTCACCTCACACTCATCAGAACACCTGAACTGGGCACCCTTCTGGGTCAACTTGGTCATCGGGGCTGCAATGGATGAAAATCCCTTCACAAAAGGGCGATAATAACCTGCTAAGCCCAAGAAACTCCGAATCTCTGTAGCTGAGGTGGGTCTAGGACAATCTCTGACTGCTGAAATCTTCTTGGGATCTACCTGAATACCCTCTGACGATACCACATGGCCTAGAAATGCAACCGAACTCAATCAAAACTCACAGTTGGAAAATTTGGCATACAACTGACTGTCCTTCAGAGTATGGAGGATGACTCGAAGGTGCTGCTCATGCTCGTCTCGGCTACGAGAGTAAATCAAAATATCATCAATGAAGACTATAACAAACGAATCCAAATAGGGCCTGAACACTCGGTTCATCAACTCCATAAAAGCAGCAGGGGCATTTGTCAACCCAAATCACATCACCAAGAACTCATAATGCCCATACCGAGTGCGAAAGGCTGCCTTAGGGACATCAGACGCCCTAATCCTCAACTGATGGTAACCATATCTCAAATCTATCTTGAAAAACATTGTAGCACCCTGAAGATGGTCAAATAAATCATCAATCCTCGGCAGAGGATACTTATTCTTAATAGTAACCTTGTTCAACTGCCGGTAGTCAATACACATCCTCATCGAGCCATCTTTCTTCCTAACAAACAACATTGGGGCACCCCAAGGAGAAATACTAGGCCTGATGAAGCCTTTATCTAACAAATCCTGCAACTGATCCTTCAAATCTTTCAACTCTGGCGGGGCCATACGATACGATGGGGTAGAAATGGGCTGAGTGCCCGGAGCCACCTCAATAAAAAATTCAATATCCCTGTCAGGTGGCATACCCGACAGGTCAACAGAGAATACCTTTGGAAACTCACTCACCACGGGCACAGACTCCATAGATGGAACCTCAGCACTAGAATCACGAACATAGGCCAAATATGCAAAACAACCCTTCTCGACCATGTGCCGAGCCTTCATATATGAAATAACTCTATCGGAAGAATGACTAAGAGTCCTTCTCCACTCCAAACGAGGTACTCCTGGCAAGTCCAAGGCCACTGTCTTGGCATGACAGTCATGAATAGCATGGTAGGGAGATAGCCAATCCATCCCCAAAATAACATCGAAGTCGACCATATCGAGAAACAAGAGATCTACCTGAGTCTCCAGACCACCAATAACCACTACGCATGAATGGTAGACTCGATCTACCACAATAGAATCACCCACCGGTGTAGACATATATACAGAAGTACTCAGGGAATCACGGGGCATAATCAGATAAGGGGCAAAATATGAAGACACATTGGAGAATGTAGAACCCGGATCAAATAAAATGGAAGCATCTCTGCTGCAAACTGAAACCATACCTGTAATGACTGCATCAGAGGCCTCAGCCTCAGGCCTGGCAGGAATAGCATAGCATTAGGGCGGAGCCCTCTAACCTGAACATCTCTGGGTTTACCTTACTTCGGGCTGACCTCCACCTCTCATAGCCTGCCCACCACCTCTGGCACGTCGATCTCCACCCCTAGCTGGCTGAGGGGGCGGGGGTGCACCTAGTGCAGAATCTCAGCACGGGAACCCTGATACTGAGAACCACCGGGACTTCAGGGGCAGAACTTGGAAATGTGCTCCACACCATCACAAGTGAAGCAAGACCTCGGCTGCTGAGAATGTTGTCCCTAAAACTGCCCTTGACGACCAGAATAACCACTCTAGAAGCTCTGAATCGGTGGTGCACTGATAGGAGCTGATGATGCACTAATAGGAGCTGGTGGTGCACTGCGGGATACCTGAAGTGCCGACTAGTATGGCCTACGAGGATTACCTTTGCCAAAAAAATCCCTGCCTCCAAATGAGGCACCACTGAACCGGCCGAAATGATGAGGTCTCTTGTCAGACCCCTGGCCGCTGCCCTGTGATAAGACCATCTCAATACGCCTGGCCACATCGGCCGCATCCTGAAAAGAGATATCAATACCCTTCTCTCTGTCCATCTAAAATCTAATAGGCTGAGCTAGACCGTCAATAAACCTCCTTACCCTCTCGCGATAAGTGGGGAATATCATGATAACATCTCGGGCCAGAGTAATCAACCTGGTCTCATACAGTGTAACAGTCATAGATCCTTGCTGGAGGCGCTCAAACTGCCTCCGAAGATCCTCCCTCTGAGTAACTGGAAGAAACTTCCCCAAGTATAACTTGGAGAACTGAGCCCAAGTCAAAGGCGAAGACCCAGCTGGTCTAGTCAAATAGTTGTCCCTCCACCAAGTCTTGGCGGTACCAGAAAGACCGAATGTAGCAAAATTAACTCTATTGGACTCCACGATACCCATCTTCCGAAGAACCTCATAGAAATTATCCAAGTAATCTTGGGGATCCTCTTATGGTGCACCAGTAAAGTAGTAGGAAATAACTTGGTGATCTGATCTAATCTCCATAGAGCATCTGCCGACATAGGTGCTCCCTCAACTGCCGGTGCCACAATCCCTGGCTGAGATACTCTAGCTATCTGAGGTGCTGGAGTTTGGAACTGGGGAGCTAGCTGCTCTGGTGTGCGGGTAGCAGGAGTTTGGGTCCCTCCCCCAGCCTGAGAGACGGCTGGTGCAGTAGAAAGAAGACCGGCCTGAGCCACGCTCTCCACAAGGCCCACTAAGCGCACCAGAACGTCTTGAAGAACCGGGGTGAAAATGAACCCCTCTGGGACCTGAGTTTGTCCGACTGGAACTGCCCGGGTGGGAATCTCCTCAGCAACCTCCACCTGAGGATCCTCTACTGGGGCTGCTGCTCTTGGCTGAGCCCTATCTCTGCCTCGGCCTCTAGCACGACCTCGGCCTCTTGTAGGAGCTGCAATGGGAGGATCGGGTTGCTGATCAGTAGATGAGGAAGCACGCGTTCTCGCGATCTACGAGAGAATATAATAGAAACTCAGTTAGCATTTAGAGCTCAAATGGAACGACAGAGAAGAAAAGATGAGAAGTTATTTCCTAACTTTGCAGCCTCTAGGGGATAAGTACAGACGTCTCCGTACCGATCCCTTAGACTCTACCAAGTTTGTCCGTGAATTGTGAGACCTAAGCAACCTAGAGCTCTGATACCAACTTGTCACGACCCGAAATCCCACCTTCAGGCCGTGATGGCGTCTAACGTTGAACCCGCTAGACAAGCCAACATTTTTGTTGAATTTACTATTTCTTTATTACTAACATCTAAAAGAAAGATAATACGCATGAACAAATGAGTAAAAATGCGGAATCTAGGAATTTAACAGCTTAATATAATAAATCTTACGAAATTTCGTACATAAAACCCCCAGAACTAGTTTCACAATTTCACGAACAGTCTAAGATTAACTAAAAACAAGAGTCTGAAATAAAAAGGTACAACTGTCTCAAAATACAAGATAAGACAGAAGGGAAGGAAATAGATGGTGATGCCAAGGCCTGAGGACGCCTGCAGGACTACCTCGGTGTCACCGTGGATAGAAGGATACTCCCTCGCTCAATGTCCACTGGGTCCGGCGGTGTAATCTTCACAACATAGGGAAGTGCAGGTGTAGCATCATTACAACCGACCCCATGTACTGAGTATGTGCCGAGCCTAACCTCGGCGAAGTAGTGACGAGGCTAGGACACGACCAATAACGAATACACGTGCAGTTCAGTAATGTAATAAAGAAGTAATGACAAGAAATAAACAATTAAGCACAAAAAATGCGGTTAACATGCTGGGAAAAGGGGCAACAATTCACTAAGATGACAAAACAAGATAACAACTGAAATGTATAAATAACAGCAGGAATTTCCAATTCTGAACAAACAAATAAACAGAAACGGCACGACATGTCCCCTCATGCTATAACCTTAAAAAAACACTCGGCACGAAATGTCCCCTCGTGCATAAATAAATAATCACTCGGCACGAAATGTCCCCTCATGCATAACCTCACAAGGCACTCGGCACGGAATGTCCCCTCGTGCATAACCTCACAAGACACTTGGCACGGAATGTCCCCTCGTGCATAATTAAATATAAAGGAAACAGATGACAGGAAACTCAACAGCAATAAACTTTAAATACTCAAAAATTATCAACAAGAATACTATCGTCCCAGCAAGAAACTCAGCTATGACCAATCTCACTCGGAGGTACAACTTAACAAATAATCCTCAACCGAACGAATAATTAACAATATTCAAAATCATGAATTACCCTCAGGTACATAACTTCCATAGTGACAATTACTTCATAACATGGAGAATATTAACAGAAATCACATATATATCACGAAATTCGACTCACGGGCATGCTAGACCACAACATATAGGTACTCGTTACCTCACCTATACGTTGGACATGAATTATCACATAGCAAATAAGACTCAATATCTATTCCCTCAAGCTAAGGTTAGGCCAAAACTTACCTCGACTACAAGAATCCAAATCAAGCCTCTAGCACCGCTTTTCCTTTCGATATTGACTCCGAGACTATCGTATCTAGACATAATTGACTCAATAACATCAATAAATTCTAAACAATTCAACTCCAAAGCTTAATTACAGAATTCCTATCATTCTTCCCAAAATTCAAAAATCGACCACGGGCCTGCTTGGCCCAAACACGAGGTTCGGAGAAAAATCCTATCACCCATTCCCCCACGAGCATGATTATGCAATCTGTTTTGGAATCCGACCCCAAAATGAGATCAAATTCTCAAATATTCAAAAAGCCTCTACCCAAAATCGCAATTTCTACCTTTGATTTCATGTTTTTAGGCCTAGAATCTAATAGATGTTGATGAAAAATGGAAGAAGACAATGTTACAATCACTTACCTAAGAGGTTATGGTGGAAGAACTCTTCAAAAATTGCCTATGGGGTTTGGAGAAGAAGAGGGTTGAGAAAAATGGCTAATTCCTGTAATGGATTCTGTTTTTGGGCATTTAAAATCACTGGACGAAAATACTCTCCGGTTTCGCGGATGTTTTGATATTCAGGACCATGCGTTCGCGGTTGAGGGGCCGCGTTCGCACAGGGTAATTGATACCCAGCCCCCAGATCTCCCCCTAAGCCTATGCGTTCGCACCTCTTCTCGTGCGTTCGCATAGAGTACCCTTCTAGTGTTCCGCGTTCGCACCTGATAGGGTGCGTTCGATAGAACAACCCCACCCCCTCCCATGACACTGCTGTACTTTCCCACTTATACATGTGCATTCTCATAGCATAAAAGGTCAGACACCAAATGACAACATTAGACATCAGATTTTTCATCACTGTTGCACTCCGACACCTACCCAAAACTAACCCGAGCCCTCCGGGCTCAAAACCAAATATACACACAACCTCAAAAATATCCTACGGACTTACCTAAGTAATCAAAACACCAAAATAACATCATAAACATCGAATTAAACCTCAAAATCAATGAAATTCCTTTAAACTTCCAAAACTTCTAAGTTTTCCATGTTCGATCCGAATCACGTCAAACTAAGTCCGTTTCCCACCAAATTTCACACATAACACATATTAGATATATTGAACCTGTTCTGAGCTCCGGAACCATAATACGGGCCCGGTATCACAGGTTTCACATCAAATCTCATTTTCAAAAACCTTTATATTTTTCAGAAAATAATTTTCTTCAAAATTTCATTTCTCGGTCTTGGGACCTCGGAATTCGATTCAGGCATACAGCCAAATCCTATATTTTGATACGGACTCTTCGGGACCGTCAAAACACGGGTCCGGGTCCGTTTACCAAAAGTGTTGACCAAAGTCAACTTTATTTAAATATTTATTATAAAATTATCATTTTATCAATTTTCCACATAACGGCTTCTCGGCTATGCGTCCGGGCTATGCACGCACATCGAGGTGAGATAAAAGGAGAATTTCATGGCCTCGGAATACAGATTTAGCTAAAAGTACATGGGATGACCTTTTGGGTCATCACAATAGCCAACAGGCTTAACACCATTATGTGTTTGGACTACAGGCCCAAAAACATCACGTTTCACAAGTGAATTCAACTCTGATTGGATTGCTTCTTGACATTTTGGCCAATCACGTCTTTGTCGACATTCTCCAATAGATTGAGGTTCAAGATCATTAGTATCCTGCATAATACTAGATGCAACATGGTATGCAAATAACTATAATTACATGATATTTATTCACTAGTTACTACGAATAGGAAAAATAAAAATTAAACTGCTCAATCATCTTTAACCACGGATCCATCACCGATCAAGTGGTCTATTTTACCATCAGGGTGCTCAAAGAAGTCTGCCACATCCAAGTGGGTGATGTCAAAATCATTGTCAGAGAAAAAATTAGCTTCAGGGCCTTTATTCTTTAGAGATGCTTGATAAAGCTCAACCAAATGTCTTGGTACACGACAAATATTTGCCCAATCCTCCTTTCCACTGCAACGATAACATTCGGTTTCTGAACCATTTGCCTTTGGCTTCCTATCTTTCCCTTTCCAATTTTGGTGATTATTTGTTTTTTGGGGGGTGATTAACACCAGGAAAGTTTCTTCCTTGTCCACAACCACAACCATGACCATGACCACGACCATTAGTAGGGCCACGACCTTTTCCATGCTTAGCATAATGGGAATACACCTCATCCACTTCAGGAAATGGTGTAGACCTAGTGGGCCGATCTTCGTGATTTCTCATGAGCAAGTCATTATTTCGTTCAGCCACATAGGGAAGAGAAATCAAATCATAGTACTTCTTGAAACCTTTCTCTCAGTATTTCTGTTGCAAGACCATATTGGAGGCATGGAATGTTGTGAACGCTTTTTCAAGCATATCATAGTCGGTGATAGTATCTCCACAGAGTTTCAATTTAGAAGTAATTCTGAATATTGCAGAATTATATTCAGAAACAGACTTAAAGTCTTGGAGCCTTAGATGAGCACAATCATATCGTGCTTGTGGAAGAGTAACCAACTTTAAGTTGTCATATCTTTCCTTTAAACCATTCCACAAAACAAGTGGATCTTTGATTGTGAGATATTCAATTTTCAACCCTTCATCAAGGTGATGGCGCAAGAAAATCAAGGCCTTAGCACAATATTAGGTAAATTCTTTATTTTTATCTTTAAGGCGTCCCCAAGACCCATTGCATCTAAATGTATTTCAACATCCAACACCCATTTCATATAGTTCTTGCCCGAAATTTCAAGGGCAACGAACTTTATTTTCATAATGTCAGTCATAATTAAAAAGAGGAGAAAAGTTATACCTTAATCTCCTCAAAGAGCTTCTTGAGACGGTAGAGTCTCGTGCTGATAACGTGTTATGAAACAATAAAAGAAGAAGAACAATATTGCAGAGAAAGAGAGAGGAAATTCTTATTGAATTTTGGGATGATTTTGATGCGAGACTAAATTGCATAGTTTAACATGTGATATACCTTACATTTTATGCGCATTAATGATAAAATTACACTTGTTATGTGCTTAATGGAGTTATTTCATGTGTAGGTGAAGTGGAGATGGAAACGGAGCTAAAAAGATGCAAATACGTCGAAAAATACGCGAAAAGAGACACCCGGGCGATAGCCGGGCGACAGAGCCAAACACACTGACCCTGCCTGGCGTTAGCCAGGCGTTTGGGCTGAAACGCCAGCCCCACCCTGGCATTAGCCAGCCGTTTGGGCTGAAACGCCAGCCCTAGCCTGGCATTAGCCAGGCGTTTGGGTCCAAACGCCAGGTCCCCAGTTCGGCCAGAAATCGAGTTTTGACGGGTTTAAGTGTTTTCTAATTGAAATAGAAGTCTCCTACACGGTTAGGGTTCACCCTAAACCTATAAATAGACTCCTAAAACACAACTAC
>MDKJ01190472.1:0-14166 GCA_005239525.1 Nicotiana knightiana
TGAGCTTACATCAATTGACTTACGATGTACTCTCACGTACGAAAACATGGGGTGTAACAGAAAACAACAGATCTACATAAATATTCAATAAAAATAACTAAATCATGACATGGTCATGCCAATAACAGAAAAACAGTTAGAAAGGGAAGAGGTGGATACCCGTAAAAAGGGGTTTTTTTTTGGCCGGGAAAGAGAAAGGGTGTCACTGGACCTTATCGGATCTGGTGGGGTTTGATAAAATGAATCAAACCTTCATGAATCGATTGCTCTAGTTAAGAGCAATCGACCCATGAAGGTCTGAACCATTGGTTGTCCTCAAATCGGCCGGGGAGAAATTTTGGGGGTTTTTAGATTCTTAGATCAGAAACCCAGGCAAATCTATCGGTTTTTTAGGGGAGTTGATAACGGTTGGTGATAGAGGGGGTGATGGTGGTCGTCTGGTGGGAAGTTGGGGTTGATTGGAGGGGGTCTGGTGGCCGGACGGCGGTGGGGTTCAGGGGCGGCTAGGGTTTAGGTTGGGGTTGGGTTTCGGATCAAATGAGGGTATGGGGTGGGTTTTGGACACTTAAATATAGAAAGGGTGGTCAGTTCCCAGCCGTTGGGTCAAAGATAGATCAATGACTGGGATTGAACTTGGCCTAAAACGGCGTCGTTTTGGTTTAGCTGGGGCAGGCCGGGTGTAAGGGGTTTGGGCTGGGTTGTCCGAGTGTATAGAAATAGGGGTTGGGCCTGGGTCTTTCTTGGCCCTGGTCCGATTTTGTTTTTCTTAACTAGTTAGCTTAATTATTCTAATTAAATTAAACTCTAATTTAATCCAAAAAAATGTAGCATTTAATTTTAAATCTTTTTTTTATCTATTTACATATTAATTAAGAATAAAATAACCAATTATATATTCTTAATTAAATCTATGATTTATCGAATAAAAATGATTAATTTTCATAGTAATTAGTGATTAAAGACTACATTATGTTATATACTCGTCGTTCGTCTATTATTTAATTAATAATAACTTCATAATTCCTTGATAATGCGAAATTTTAATAATTTTGAAAAAATGAATTATGGATATACAAATAATGCAAGTGATTCACAATTAATTACCGAAAAATCAACAAAAATTCATAAAATCCATTGATTTATTGGAATTTTTATAGGACGATACGGCGAGTAAAAATCACATGCTCACATTGGCAAGATTTGATATTTCTCCTGTACGACATGGTAATTTCTGAGTTACGGATTGAGTTCCGGTGGATAAATCTTGAGGAGATTTTGATCAAGGGATTTTATTGAAAGGTATCATTGAAAAGGCAATGGTTTGAAATAATTATATTTGAATGACTTATACATCGAAGATATATTTGAAAAGCACTAGACCACACTAAAATGATATCTGGAAGTCATTTATTGGGAAAGCATCTTTGAGAAGTTTCGTATTTTGAAAGAAACTATGTTTTACGTAATTCTCTCTATTAAACATACTTATATCTACTTTTGGAGAAAATATGTTTTCAAAGGAAACTCTTCCATGCTAAAATGATTTTATTTGCAAAAGTTTTTCATATGAACTGTTGTTTAAAGATTTTCACCAGTTTATGGATTTTAGTGGCTAAAGCCCGACGTGAACAAACTGATGTAGAGTTGAGTTATTGGTGTTCTTTATTGTATCGTGTTTCCTTTCGGTTTGGCTTGTTTTGTTGTCCATCTTTCTGGGTATTTTTGTGTTGTTTCGTGATTGATTTCTGTAATTTCCTTCCGCTTTATATTGTTATTGTTGTAAATTATTCCGTGAAGTCTTAGATAGATGTAACGTTCGATCATTTCTACATTCATGTTGTTTATCTTGTAGACCAGTGGTGTCTTGACTAGTCCTTGTCACTACTCTACACTTGTGCACATTTTTCTGTGCAGATCCAGGTATATATTGTAGTAGCTGTGTGGATGGTTGCCGAGGAGACTCAAGGTAACCTGCTGCTGTGTTCGCAGGCGTCTGAGTCACCTTCTTTGTATTTATTATTCATACACTGTTGTATCTATTTCCAAATAGTTGTACTTAGAAGTTCTAGAAGATTCGTAGAGCTTATGGCTTGTACTACCAGTTTTGGGAAAGTTTGTATATTCTGTTGAGATTATATTTCAAGACTGTTAGTTTTCCTTTTATTTTTGTTGTTATTCAGTAACTGCTAGGCTTACCTAGTCCCTAAGACTATGTGTCATCACAATACCCAACGGAGGAAATTTGGGTCGTGACACCACTACTGCAAGCAACAAAAATACTCATGAAAATGATGAAATCGAAGATGGATGTATTTCTAAGACAACCAATTTGTAGCACAAAATAAATAAATACTCATATTCGAGTATGTGTGATCTTATTTCCTTTTTAATCTAATCAAATAAGAATTACCTTTTCCTAAATTTGAAATAATATAATTTAAATTTTCTATAAAACTTTTACTTTCATACTTTTATAACCACACAATATTATAAGTAGCACGTTAAAGACCACAAAATCACATAAACGTTTCCACATGTCTCGGACCACAACTTTCAGAAATTCTCATTTTCTTCTTTTTTTTAACTTCGCACTCAGCCAAACATGCAAACAAGTAAGAACTGAATCATGCAAGAAGAAACCCTATTCGACACCATTTCTTGAAGGAGAACTCAAACAAGTAAGATAATGATGGAGCATTGAACTAGTCAACTACAATATCATACCACTTAGATATAATTCTTATACAAATTTTATATAATATGTCTTTTGTCTATTTTGTATTTGATTTATACACAGTAAAAATAAATTTCATACAACTAATTAAATATTATACAACTTATCTACAACTTTCACATATTATTTCTACCCAGTTAAATACAACTACAATAACATACAACTTAAATACAAAATTTATACAATATGTCTTTTGTATATTTTTTATTTGATTTATACATAGTAAAACAAATTTCATACAACTAATTATGTATTATACAATTTAGCTACAACTTTCACACATTATTTCTACCCAGTTAAATATAACTACAATAACATACGACTTAAATATAAAATTTATACAATATGTCTTTTGTATATCGTATTTGATTTATACATAGTAAAAATAAATTTCATAGAACTAATTATATATTATACAATTTATCTATAACTTATCTATAATTTTCTAACATCATTTCTATTCAGTTATATACAACTACAACATCATACAACTTAAATATAATTTTTATACAATATTGTCCAACTTTCATATATATTGTCCAATGTATATCATGTATTTTTCTTTTCTTTTTCTTCTTCTTCTTCGAGTTTCAATCTGAAATTCAGCAAAAATCAAGTCTAATCTTCACCAAAGCACCCTCAAAATTGAGATATAAACTCCAAAACACATTCCCAATTATTTGCAACAACATCCAATCCAAACAAATAATTATTTTGAAAACCCAAGTTCGAATTCAAAGCTTTTTAATGGATGTCAATGGTGAAATTGTTGCTCTATTTTCCTTTGCTTTACATTACTGAAATTAGGGATTGAGAGATAGAGCGAGACGTAGAGAGAATCTCAATTCTTTGCAACAACACCCAATTCAAACAAATAATATTTTTCGAAAATCCAAATTCGAATTAAAGGGAAACAAAAAATCTAAACTTTTTCTCTGACTTCGAATGTGTAGGTGACCAGCTAGATTGTGCAAAATATTGCAGTGAACGTACAAAACTTTGAACAACTAATAAATATTTTTGTTGGCTGATCTTCGAACCATCAGTTAATGAACTTTTAACTGTATCCTAGTATAGTATTGTGGTGAGATAGATAAAATCTCTTCACTCTTAATTAAATGTCAAGCACCGATGAATTTAGGATTTATGTTCTACGGATTCAACCAACTTTAAGTTTCATAACATTAAATTGATTCAAAGCTTTAAAGCTTTATAATGGTTGTCAATGGTAGAATTGTTGCTCTCTTCTGCAAGATACGTGGGGGAAGGAGGTGGGATGTGAAGAGAGAAACGTGGGGGGAGTGGAAGATACGAGTGATTTTAGGACACTAATTATTATTATTATTAATTCCCTTAAAATGTACATAAATGGTAATTGGGTATATAAAATGTAATTATAGTAAAACTTGAATAGTGAGGGTAATATAGTTTCATATAGTGTATAGGAATATAAAAATTCCTATATTACTACGCTGCAAATGGCATGACTTGAGTGAAGTCTATGCTAATTGGGCTAGTTTAGAAAACATTGGGCTATCAATACGTGAGAATCTCCAATTGGGCCAATGGCTTTAATGAGGGGATCTTTACACAAATAGCCGGTCATATTTATTGTTCATTTTTTCTAGCAATATACATAGATTATATATTTTATTATGAATAAATATACACATATAATATACTCCCTTAGTTTTAATTTATGTGAACATATTTTCTTTTATTCCGTGTCAAAAAGAATCTTTCCTATTTGGAAACAGTTTACCTTTATGTAATGATTTATAGCCACACAAAACATATATGCTTCATTATTCTTAAGCTATGTGCTCAGTCAAATGGGTTCACATAAATAAAAACGAAAAATATATAAATTATGCATACATTAAGGGGTTAGGTGGGTGCCTATTTATGTTAATTCCTAAACAAGTATAGAATACAGCTCTTTTTGTTCTTCAGTCTCTTTCTGTTGTACACTCGTGTCAAAAAATTTAAAGTACATAGATACAATAACAAAGTGTTTTAATTTATAGACGTGGTTTATATATGCTTCAATTTCACTTGGCCCAAGTGATGTTCCTCTTCATTTTATCTTTCCCTCTCCCAGAAGTAGATTCAGAATTTTTACACGATGATGGCATATTATTCTGCTGAATCAGTGCTTCCTAAATACTTTTAGTATTCAGGGTGTCAACTGATTTAAATTAACTATTTTCAAGATATTATGTGTATATATACAAAATTTCGGCCGAAATTTACAGGGTCCGATGGCCCCTCACCCATACACATGGATCCGCCTCTGCGGCCTCTCCTTAAAATATCAAATATGCGTGCAAATGTGGAAAGTTGATTTTATTGACAAGAATATAGTTTTGTTACTGAAACTAGTAAGGAATAGCCCATGCTAAGCATAGGCCCAATAATACTATTAACCTAAATATTGGAGTCATAAAAATGTTTATGCTAAAGTTAGACCGAGTTAATCTTCAAAGGATACTAAAGTTATTCTTAAATCACCTAAAGTTATTAAATCATAATTTTATTGGTCTTAGCTATTACCTGAAAATTAAAATTTAAAAGGAACTTGTTTTCATGATCATATTGCGCGCATTATCAGTAGTTATAAATTTTCGTTTAACTTATAAGCATTGACAATCTTCTTTTGTTGCAATGTCAAGTTATCTAATGCAACTAAAATTAGATTCACCTTTAATATTACTTCATGTCTAAAAAAAATATCGTTTGAAATTTTTTGTAAGCTCATTCAAGAAAAATCATATAAAACAATAATTATAAGATTTATTTGATTAACTTATGCTTTACATCATAGTCAAATTACTCATTATACTCTGTGGGTAATTTATTGGATCGAAAATAGATTTAGAAAAACACAACTAATGCCGTTTTAATTTCCCAGAGCAACATTTATTTTGGCCAAATATATTTAGCTAAATAAAATGATATTTATTTCTTAGGGAAGGGAATATAACCTAATTTAAACTATTTACATGTGAAATAAGTAGAAGTAGAGGACTCTTGTTTTTCGGTTTTACGTCAAATTAAACTCTATTTTACTCAGGAAAATTGTTTACTCAAAAAAAGATTTTAATGTTATTTATAAGATTGTAGAGATGCATATAATAAAGTTGGATGATTTTAGCTTCAATTATTTATTTTGAAAATTTATACTACTATTTCTTTATAAAAAAAACTCTTAAAATTTGAATGATGGGAATAAATTTACATTTAAAAAAAGAACTTTTAAGTCCACATACGTCCAACTAATTATTTTTACAAATGTTAACAATATAATTTAAGTTAATACGGAAAAATTAAGAGGAAAAACATAATTGTGCAAGATTTAAAGAGAATACATGACCCTAGCAGCAATTGTCAATTAACAAAACATGGTAGCAAATATTAATATTCCATAATAAAATCCCAACTGACCCAATCACATTGCAACCGAAACCAGTTTCCATCCACCACTCCATTAATTATACCAATCCCTAGATTTTCTATTATCATAAATATATCATTCTATATATTTTCGGTCGGGAATAATTCTAGTATATTACAAAATTCAATTAAATTATTTAATTAAATAAATAGAATAATAATACAATGTATATGTATATATATTTATTTATGCATTTTATTAATAATATATTCCTAGTATATTTATAGAATAGGTAAAATATACACAATATATCAATATACATGAAATATTTATGAAATAAGTTTATTATATTTCAAATTTAATTATACAAAAAGTATAATAATTGTATAATACATATGCCTTATTCGAAGGTCACGTAAAATAAGCTACAAAACTTGACCTTTAATTAGAATTAGGATTGCTCTTTTCTTATTCAATTAATTTTATGAAAGAGAAAGAAAATAAGAGGAGAAGAAAAAGGAATGTTTTTCTTTATTATGATTGGTTCTTTTATTTTTTAATTATTTAGAGTATGAAATAAAATACATGATATTATGAATGGGAGAGAAAAAGAGGTAAGATAATAAGTAAACAAGATCTCTTTACTTAAGCCAGCAACTATTCTCTCGGCGCATGTTATGTTAGGGTTACTAACGTGCGCCTAAGCGGTAATGGCAAGGAAGAAGAAGCAAGCAGCACCATTGACGGCCTCGCCTAAGAAGCCGGCACCAGAAATTAGACAAATAACACCAGAATCTGGCATTCCCCATATCTTAGCACCGGCTCAATTTGGTCATTGGATCCCAGGAATGGGGAGTGCCCCTACAATTTTACAAGCAGGTCTTTCAATGGGAAATGCAGAAACCCCGCCAGAGAAAGCAGGATCTATGCATGCAACGCGGAAACTAACATTTTCTGCAACATCAAGTGAAATTAAGCCAACTATGGTTGAGGTTGTCAAAAGAAACAGAGAACAGAACAGAGGGCTTCAGCTGAGTTACTACCCGCCGGTGATGAAGGATGGGCTTAAGATTGTGAAGCTAAATCCTCAAGAAATAGCTGAGCAAAATCGAAAATGGAGCTCAGCCTTAATTGAGTATGTAATTGGTGGAAACCCTACCTTTAAGGAAATGTTGAGGTTTGTCTATGGTGTGTGGAACTATGTGAGCACACCTCAGGTATACTTGCATAGTAATGGTTACTTTATCTTCAAATTTGATAGTGATGAAGATAAGGAAACAATTCTGCAGCAAGGACCTTATACATTTGATTACAGACCACTTGTGCTGAAACAATGGGATCCAGAATTTCAGATGAGCAAGGAACCAACTCAGACTGTTCCAATGTGGGTGATGTTTCCTAATCTCCCAATCCAGTTTTGGGCTCCTGAAAATCTGGGAAGGATAGCTAGCTGTCTAGGGAAACCTATTTGTACAGACAAGCTCACAGCTCAGGAGCAAAGGATTGCATATGCCATAATTCTGATTGAGATGGACATCTCACAGCCTTTACCAGAGACAATTGCTCTTGAACTACATGATGGGAGACAGTATTCATAGACTATTGAATATGAATGGACTCCTAAGTATTGTCAGGATTGCTTGAAGGTAGGACATAATACAGGTGATTGCACAAAGCCACTGTACCATGAGATAAAAAAGAGGAAGAAGCCTAAGAGGAAGGAGTGGATAGCTAAGACCGATTCTGAGAATGATAATCCGAATAAGGAGCAACAAAAAGAGCATGTTAATGTCAATGAGCAACAGGGGAAATTAACACAGGAAGATGAACATAAGCAGACCAAACAGATTGATAGGGGCAAGAAAGTGATGCAAACTGTAACAAGTACCATATATGAATTGGAGTTACTCAAAGAAACCAATTCAGTGCCCTGAGAATTCAAGAAGAGGTTACCACAAACAATGTGGCAAGGGGTAGCAGTTTGACCAAACAACCTCCATGATTTTTGGATCATGGAATATTAGGGGGCTTAACAAGCCCTATAAGAAGAAGAAATTTAGGTCCTTCTTGCTTACAAATAAAGAGGCTCTATTGGGCTGCCTAGAAACTAAGGTAAAGGCTAGAAGAGCAGAGAAAATAAAGAAGAAAATAGGAGCAGGCTGGCAGGTGTATTGTGATTATGCAAGGTGCCAAAACGGGAGAATCTGGATATGTTGGAAACCAAATATGGTAGAGGTTGATATACAGAATTCAGGTCCTCAAACAGTTCATTGTAAGGTGAAGGAAAAAGGATCATTATTTGAGTGTTACATAACATTTATCTATGGATATAATACCATTGAAGGAAGGAAAGATATGTGGAGACAGTTGAAAGAATTCAACCATACAATGGTAGAACCATGGATTGTTATTGGAGATTTCAATACTAGCTTGTCTGTTGCAGATAGAATCAATGGGGCACCAGTTCAGCAAAATGAAACACAAGATTTCCAGGATTGTGTAGATGAAGTAGTACTGGGGAAGATTCAAAGAAAGGGATGGAGCTACTCCTGGTGTAACAAGAGGGATCCTGGGGACAAAAGTTATAGTCTAATTGATTGGGCATTTGGCAATGCTCAATGGTTGAGCCAGTATAGAAGCTCACTATATGAATCCTGGATGCTCAGACCACTCTCCTATACTGCTAACTACTACCAGGATTAATCATAAATTGCCAAAACCATTTAGACTACTTAATGTGTTATTGAAGCAAAAGGCAGTCAAGGAAATGGTAGAATCAATATGGGAACCAACAATTGAAGGCCATGCAATGTATGATGTATGCAGAAAGTTGAAGATGATAGAAAAAACTGTGAAACAAGTGAACCAAGAAATGAATAAGATTGATCATAAATTGGAGGAACTGAAGGTAAAGTTGAGAGAGGTACAAGATTCAATGGTAACAGACTTGTATAATCCAATTCTGATCATGGAGGAGAAAGAAACACTACTGGAAATGGAAAAATGGACTAGTATTCAGGAGAGGGTGCTTAGGCAAAAATCTAAAGCTGTTTGGATCAAACAAGGAGACTCTAATTCTAAGTTTTTCCATGCTCAATTAAAAGCAAGAGAGGCCAGGAACAACATTGCAACTATATGTACTGATCAGGGAGTACAACTAACTAATTCAAAGTAGGTGCAGTAGGAATTTATAGGCTTCTACAAAGGGCTGATGGGAACCAAAGCACAGGAGCTGCCATGTGTAGACAAACATATTGCTAAGGATGGACCTTGCTTGCAGAGAGATCAACAACTGTTATTGATTCAACTATTCACAAAAGAAGATGTACTGAAGGCCTTGAAAGAATTGCCTAATGACAAGGCTCCACGGGTGGATGGATTTAATGCTTTTCTACAAAGAGTACTGGTATGTGATATGAGAGGAGGTAAGTGAGGTTGTGATTCAGTTCTTTGAATCTGGAAAGATGTTGAAGGAAGCAAATTTTACTGCTCTCACTCTTGTTCCAAAGGTGTCCAATCCCACATATGTGAAGGAGTATAGACATATTGCTTGTTGTACAACTCTGTATAAGCTGATAGCAAGGATTCTCACTAATAGACTCAAAGCAGTAGCAGATACAATTGTAGGGCAGTCACAATCAGCATTTATAGCAGGAAGAAGCATCCTTGATAATGTAATCATTGCACATGAGCTTGTGAAGGGATATATGAAAAAAGGGGTATCACCTAGGTGTATGGTAAAAGTAGATATCAGGAAAGTTTATGACTCGATTGAATGGGACTTTCTAAAAGCTATTCTGATTGAATTTGGGTTCCATGGGAAGTTTGTGGGGTGGATTATGGAATGTGTGACTACAGTAAGTTATACAATCCTGATAAATGAGGGAATTAATCCAAAGTTTGAAGCTAGGAAGGGGTTGAGACAAGGGGACCCCATGTCTCCATATCTGTTTGTTTTGATTATGGAATACCTAAACAGATCACTTAAACAAATTCAGCATAACCCAAACTTTAACTACCACCCTAGATGTGGTAAAATGAAACTGGTGCACATATGTTTTGCTGATGATTTGCTTATGTGTTGCAGGGTTGATAAGATATCTATCCAGCTAATGATCCAAGCTTTTAATCACTTCTCTAATGTGTCTGAATTAAAAGCTAATCTTGACAAGAGTTCACTGTATATTGCTGGAGTTAGTCAAGAACTGAAGCTGCAAATTATAAATGATAGGCAGTTTGCATTAGGAGAGCTGCCTTTCAAATATTTGGGAGTACCACTATCATCTAAGAAGATCAGTATTCAACAATGCATGCCAATTGTGGAGAAAATGATAGCTAGAATCAGATAGTGGACTATAAATTTGTCTTATAATGGAAGGCTACAGTTGATCAAGAGTGTGCTCTTTGAGATGCAAACATATTGGGCTCAGATCTTTGTTCTACCCAAGAAGGTTGTTCAACTTATCACAAGTATATGTAGAACATTCCTCTGGACTGGAAGTCATGAAGCATCAAGAAAGCACTGGTTTCTTGGGAGTCATTGTGTATGACAAGATCAGCAGGGGGATTAGAGATTATAGACCTCACTTTGTGAAATAAAGCAGCCATATGCAAACTGTTATGGGAAATATCCACAAGAAAGGAGTCTTTATGGGTGCAATGGATCCATAGATACTATATAAAGAATAAGGAGATAGAAACTATGAAGACACCTATACAAGCAAGTTGGCTTGTGAGGAGAATCTTTGATGCTAAGAAGTGGTTTAACAACAGGTTTCAGGTAGAGTTGGGAAAATGCAGCAAAGGGAACAAATTCAGTATTAAGGAAGCTTACCTATCCTTTCAACCACAATATCAGAAAGTGCAATGGAGAAATCTCACTATGGAGGCAAGACAGATTGCTCGATATCAGTTTATCTTATGGCTAGCTATAAGGCAAAGGCTTGCGACAGTTGACAGACTAGCAATGGAATATAAGTGTACCACAAAAATACGTGATGTGTAAGGGAAGTACATAATCTATGGAACACTTGTTCTTTGAATGCAACTACGCGAAAGGAATCTGGAGTTCCCTACTAAAATGGATGCATAAAGATAGGGTTATCAAGACATGGAGTGAGGAAATACAGTGGATGGCAAACGGATGCAGAAGAAGCAGAACCAAAAGTCAGATTATGTCATGGTTATTTGCTGCAACAGTGTATCATGTTTGGAGTGAAAGGAATACAAGAAGGTTTCAGAATGAAGAGAAAAGGAGTAAGCAGAGACTTAAGAAATTAGCCTCCAATTGCATATTAGAGGACAAAGTTATACCAAATGGAAGAAGATTTTCGAAAGTCTAAATAGTTATCCTAGCTTATTTATTGTATAGTTATCATTGTAGCTAGATAGAGATAGAGTAAACCAACTCTCGAGTCCAAATAGAGCTAGAGCTGTAAATATGCATACTTGGTTAAATAAAAGTTTTTTTAATTTGATCAAAAAAAACAACCGAAGAGAGGCCCACTTGATTAGTAAGTGGCAGTTTTTAAGTGCTACAGCAACATGAAGTGTGATGACCCAAAAACTCATCTCTCATTTTATAAGTCAAAATTGTGTTCCAAGGCCTTGAAAATATCCTTTTATCTCACCTCGTTTTGCGTGCGCAGTCCGGGCGTATATCCAGAAAGCTTTTATATGAAAAAACTGAAAAAAATGCTAAATTTGCGTTAAAAACTAAATTTAAGTTGACTTTAGTCAATATTTTGGGTAAACGGATCCGGACCCGTGATTTGACGGTCCCGGAGGGTCCGTAGGAAAATAACTTGGTCATCTGTTACGCCCCGCAATATTACGTCGATATTTCATCCCGCAGTATTACATTACGATAATGTTATGTTTCGCAGTATTAAATTACGACGATTTTGCACCCTATAGTATTGTACGTTGAATTTGTCGTAAGGTAATTGACATCAGTCCAAGGAAAGGATTATTTGGAGATTAAAAGGATTATGTTGTTTCAAAAAAAGTGAGGAATAAATTCGTGAAGGTGAGAGGATAAGGAAAGAGAAGAAAATGAATTTCGTTGAAAGTTGGTATTTTGGGGTAAAATACGGCTCGAGCTAAAATACTCGGTATTTATGAACTAGTACCATACAAGGTACCACATGACCATAATAGTAAGGTGTATAAGGTATGTGAAAAGTGAGTAATATTTCAAATAAGTGGGAATAATTCTCAATTATGCGGATAATTGATTAATTATTGGGTAATGGGTATTACCCAATTAATTAAAGAATTAATTGGATAAGAATGAGAAAACCAACGTGGCAGCCACAATGTATATTTATGTATGACTCTTATAATGAATTGGATAGGTGGCATAAAATGAAAGCCTTCAACATTTAAGGTCTTTAGTCAAAAATGTTAAAGACTTTAAGATTTAAGTCTTTATTGATAACGTAAAAAGAAAGAGATTTCAAGTCTTAAGGCTTTCAAGATTAAAGTCTTTACTCATAACAGTGAACTTCAAGACTAAAGCCTTCAAGATTGATACGGATATGCTATGGAATAAATTAGCTTCAACAAAATTTCACACGATGGTATACTGTGTAATAGCGACGATATTTTGCGATTCTAAAAGAGTACGGTGTAATCTTTCTCAAGAGAATCGACTCAGGTATGTTAAGGCTATACATTCTTTCTTTTGGCATGGTCCAAATTATACAGAAGAAACGAGCAACGTTTCTATAAATTCTCTATTCATAGAAATAGTAGGGATGTATATATTCTTAATTCCCCATGAGAATTATTATTATTTTCTGTTCATGGGTCTCAGAATAATACGTATTTGATAATATTTATCTGAAAGGCATATTGATTTTATGGCATTCCGAGAAAATTTTATTAACGTATTTCTTATACATTTCATGCATTTATACATGTACATCGACCCATGACCAGATGGCGTTATATACGCACCACCACCTGATCATCTGGTATATGATGATGATG
The DNA here is from genome assembly GCA_005239525.1 of Nicotiana knightiana. Classification (NCBI taxonomy): domain Eukaryota; kingdom Viridiplantae; phylum Streptophyta; class Magnoliopsida; order Solanales; family Solanaceae; genus Nicotiana; species Nicotiana knightiana. The sequence continues at coordinate 13,122 of MDKJ01190472.1, forward strand.
TTGCCCACAGTAGCTGAAATATGATTCAAACGGCGTTATATACGCATATGTATGTATGTATGTATGTATGTATATATATATATGATTCAAACAGCGTTATATACGCGTATATATGTATGTATATGTATATGGGATATGGTAAAGGTTATGGCATTATATACGCACCACCACCTGATCAGCTTGTATACGATGATGATTTTGCCCACAATGGCCGATATGATATGATGGGATGCCCTCAGAGGCTGATGATGTTATGAAACATATACCTATGCACGACATGACATTCATACGCATATGCATGCTGCTAAAAGTGATTTATGATTTATAAAGTTATTCAGACGTACAGGTTGAGTCATGTACTCTATATTTCTTCCATGTCTCTTATGTACATTATGTGCCTTACATACACGGTACATTATTCGTACTGACGTCCCTTTCGCCTGGGGACGCTGCGTTTCATGCCCGCAGGTCCCAATAGACAGGTCGAGAGCCCTCTAAGTAGGCTATCAGCTCAGCGGAAGATGTTGGTGCGTTCCCTTTGCTTCGGAGTCGCTTGTTTGGTCAGTATGATTTAGACGGGTATTGTTTGGTATGGCGGGACTCTATCCCGACCTTTATGACATTTATGTACTCTTAGAGGCTTGTAGACATATGTCGTATACGTGAAAGATTGTACGGCCTTGTCGGCCTATGTTTTGAGTTTGTAAATGATTATGTTGGCCTATTAGGCCCGTATGTCACGTGTATATGATAATGTAATAAGAAAGATACGTTACGTTGGTACTCGGTTGAGTAAGGTATCGGGTGCCCGTCGCGGCCCATCGGTTTGGGTCGTGACAAAAGTGGTATCAGAGCAATTCTGTCCTAGGGAGTCTACGAGCCGTGTCTAGTAGAGTCTTGTTTATGGGTGTGTCGTGCACCACACTTATAAGCAGGAGGATTGTCACTCTTTCTTCTTACTCTAGATCATGTGGTGGAGCTCACTGATGCGAGACTAAATTGCATAGTTTAACATGTGATATACCGTACATTTTATGCGCATTAA
>ML413842.1:0-46055 GCA_005239525.1 Nicotiana knightiana
AAGGCCCGATTGGTTATCTTCAGCAACCATCAAATAGAAGGAATTGACTATACAGAGACGTTTTCTCGGGTAGCAAAAATGGTGACTGTCCGAGTATTCCTTGCCGTAGCTGCAGCTCAGAACTGGGAATTGCATCAGATGGATGTCCACAATGCTTTCCTCCATGGTGACCTCAAGGAAGAGGTGTATATGAAAATGCCTCCGGGGTTCCGATCAAATGATCCCGACAAAGTATGTCATCTCAAGAAATCACTTTATGGGTTGAAACAAGCACCAAGGTGCTGGTTCGCAAAATTGTCGACTGCCCTGAAACGATATGGGTTCCGACAGTCATATTCCGATTACTCGCTCTTCACTTTGAAGCGGGGAGCTCTGCAGTTAAATGTGCTTGTATATGTGGATGATTTGATTATCTCCGGCAACAATTCAAAATGGATCCAACATTTCAAAGATTACCTTGCCAAATGTTTCCATATGAAAGACTTGGGCCTGTTGAAATACTTCTTGGGCGTTGAAGTTGCTCGAGGACCCAAAGGTCTCTTCCTCAATCAACGGAAATATGCCTTGGATATCATTTCTGAGGTCGGCTTACTCGGGGGTCGTCCAATTGGCACCCCGATAGAACAGAACCATCGACTAGCTTTGTCACGTAGCTGCTTTGTTGATAATCCCGAGAGCTACCGACGTCTTGTCGGTCGATTGATCTACTTGTGTTTTACTCGTCCTGATTTGTCTAACAGTGTTCATGTCTTGTCACAATTTATGCAACAACCGCGAGCAGACCACTGGAATGCTGCTCTAAGAGTGGTCTGGTACCTCAAGGGAAGCCCGGGCCAAGGTATTGTTCTTTCTTCGACTTCGGATCTTAAGTTGTACGGATGGTGTGATTCTGATTGGGCTGGTTGTCCGTTAACTCGACGATCACTCACCGGATGGTATATCTCAATAGGAGACTCACCGGTCTCATGGAGAACGAAAAAGCAAAATGTTGTTTCTCGATCATCGGCTGAAGCTGAATATCGGTCTATGGCTATGACTATTTGTGAATTAAAATGGCTTCGGAGTATTCTATCAAGTCTGGGCATCCAACACCATTCTCCCATTCGTCTTTCTTGTGATAGTCAATCTGCACTACATATCCTCCGCAATCCAGTCTTCCATGAAAGAACAAAACATATTGAGATAGACTGTCATTTTATTCGAGATGAATTTGTCGGAGGCACCATCCGCCCGATTTTTGTTCGTACGACTGCACAACTTGCCGACATCTTTACGAAAGCTTTGGGCAAATCACAATTTGAGCTCTTACTTGACAAGTTGGGCATTCGTAATCTTCATGCTCCAACTTGAGGGGGGGTGATAAGGAAACAAAAGTAAATAAGGAATATTCTAGATTTGTATATTTCCTATGTTATTTAGGAGTAGGTTACAATTAATTAATTGTATGGGTTTAGGAAAACTTAGCCAATTAGGTTTAGGTTTCCTAGCCCATTAGGTTTAGGTTTCCCAATTAGTTTAGGTTTTGTCTTATTTCTTTGCCTATAAATACTTGTGGAATCAATGAGAAGGGATGAGAGATTTCACCCCAAAACTTGTCTTGTCTTGTTCTTCATTATTTCTTAGCATTCTAACAAGACCAGAAATGAGAGAGAGAAAAATTGAAGAATCTCCATTACTGACTTGGAGAAGAAGAACACGAGTTCTGTACAGTACTTAAGAAGGAGTAACTTCCTTCTTATATTAACTAACTAACTACTAAATCTACCTAATTAATTAAATTAGGTACTAACTTTTACTTTGTACACTTTGGTCCCTAGACTCTTTACACCTTCATGTACTACCCTGGCTCAATACTCCCCCTCAAGCTAGAGGGTAGAAAAATGTTCTTCACTCCAAGCTTGCTGAGAAAATGATAGTGATGTGCCCAACTGAGTCCTTTTGTCAACAAGTCTGCTATATGCTCCTTTGTATTCACATGCACTGTCTTGATAATTCCAGCCGTCACTTTCTCCCTAATAAAGTGACAGTCAATGACTATATGTTTTGTCCGCTCGTGAAAAATAGAATTTGCTGCGATTTGGATAGCTGCCTTACTATCACAAAATAGAGTCACTGGCAGCTGCAACTTGACATTCAATTCACCAAATAAACCAATCAGCCACACTATCTCTGCTGCAGTCGAAGCCATGCTTCTAAACTCAGCTTCTGCTGAGCTCCTTGCCACAGTTTCCTGTTTCTTTGATCTCCAAGAGATCAGTGCATCTCCATAGAACAATGTATAGCCAGTAATTGACCTCCTAGTTTGGAGACATGCTCCCCAATCAGCATCACAGTATGCTTTCAAAGTACCAGCTCCTGATGAAGGCAATAACAATCCATGTCCTGGTGCACCTTTGATATATCTGACTACCTTCCTGGCTGCATCTAGATGAGACTGTTTGGGAGTATGCATATACTGACTTAACATTTGTACTGCAAATGAGATGTCTGGCCTGGTCATTATTAGATACAACAACCTGCCCACTAGTCTTTGGAATTTACCTACATCTTCTAACATAGGATCATGGATTGCATCCTTAGAAGAGGAAAACAATTATCATATTCAGTAGAAGTCGGTTTTTGATTCACTTCTAGTGGTGTACTAGAAAGCTTAGATCCAACCAATCCCAGTTCTGTAATTAGCTCTAGGGCATATTTGCGTTGACTCATGTAGATCCTCTTATCTGATCGAGCAAATTCAATCCCAAGGAAGAATTTCAATTCTCCAAGGTCCTTCATTCTAAAGAATTGTTGCAGCTTAGCCCTTGTCTTGCTAATTACTTTAGCATTATTCCCAGTGCTATCAAGTCATCTACATATATCAGTACCAAAACAAAGTGATCATTTGTCTTCATGATGAAAAGGGAATGATCATAGTGACTTTGAGTGAATCCCATTTTCTGTAAAGCTTCAGACAATTTGATGTTCCATTGTTGAGATGCTTGTTTGAGGCCATAGAGGGACTTGTGTAGCCTGCACACCAAAGACTCCCCCTACTTGGCTACACCCTTAGAGAATCTATGAGGAATAAGCATATAGACCTCTTCAACTAAGTCCCCTTACAAGAATGCATTGTGAACATCCATCTGGAAAAGAGGCCATCCAGAAGCAGCTGTTAGTGCAACCACAGATCTCACTGTCACCATCTTAGCAACAGGTGAAAAATTTTCAGTATAGTCAAGTCCCTCCTTCTGTGTGTATCCCTTAGCTACAAGTCGAGCTTTATACCTTTCAACCTCACCAAAAGCCTTATACTTGATCTTGAATACCCATTTGCATCCTATAGGTTGCTTCCCAGGTGGTAATGTCACCAAACTCCAAGTCTGATTGTCTTCTAAAGCTTGGATCTCCTGTTGCATAGCATCAACCCACTTGGGATCCTTAGCATAGTCCTGCATCCAGATTGAGGGTCTTGAAACTCTGGTTGTCCTGCGAGGTTCAAGAGTGCCTTCATGCTGGCTTGGTGATGAGAATGTGGAAGTTGAGGGATCAGCAACATGGACGGGAGATGGTGCAGCAGCATCTACAACATTTGATAAAGGAGGATCATCAATAGAGTCAAGCAGGATGTCTTCATGTGAATTTGTAAATGACTGATCAATAGGGACCATATCAGCCACAAAATCATCACTAGGATCTGCTTGTGGTACTGAAGGAGCATCAGTATCTGTGATAGACATATGATGGTTTGGATGTGTGTATGGAATCACATTGCTAGATTTATTTGAGGTTTGCATGAAGGGAAAAATGTCCTCCTTGAAAACAACATCCCTGCTTACAAAGACAACATGATTAGTTAAATCAAGCAATTTATAACCTTTCTGAGTTAGAGAGTACCCTAAGAACACAGCTGGAATAGCTCTGAATGAGAACTTATCCCTTTTCTTCAGGTTAGCAGCATAACACAGACAGCCAAACACCTTAACATGATCCAGTGGGGGAACCTTGTTAAACACCAATTCAAATGGGCATTTTCCACCAAATGTCCTTGAAGGTATCCTGTTGATTAAGTATATTGCTGTCATAATGCATTATCCCCAAAAACTCAAAGGCAAGTTTGCTTGGAACCTTAAAGATCTGGCAGTGTCCAATATGTATCTGTGCTTCCTCTCCACCACCCCATTCTATTGGGGTGTGTATGGACATGTGCTTTGATGAGTGATACCCTCTGAATTTAGCATCTCCTTAAGATGGCTATTAAAAAATTCTCCTCCATTATCTGTTCTTAGAGTCTTAACAGTGGAAGAAAAAAAAAATTTAAGCATAACAATAAAAAATTTGATTACCACAATTGATTCATCCTTTGAATTCATAAGGCATGCCCAAGTGAATCTACTGAAATCATCCACTAGAGTTAAGAAGTATCATTTACCATCATGAGTAGGCAACCTAAAAGGTCCCCATACATCTGCATGAACAAGTTCACCTAATGTACAACTCTTGTTAACACTATCTGGAAAAGGTAAATGTGTGTGCTTAGCTAAAGGACATACAAGAAAATGATCATCACTGTCAATGAGTTTTGTGTTTACAAACATGTGCATCCTTTTCAATGTCTCCATAGGTATATGTCCTAGCCTTTTGTAGCATAAGGCAACACTTATTCGATTTATAGGTAGTGTAGAAGATATCATCACAACAGGCAGGCCTTCTTGTGTGTTATTCTTGATGGTCTGGTCTAACACATATAATCCATGCTCCACTCTACCATTCCCCTTCACCTTTCCACTGCAAATGTCCTGGAATACACAGCAGGCAGGAAAGAAGGTAAGAAATAAGCCCAGGTCCTTAGTCAACTTAGAAACTGATAGCAGGTTATACCTAAACTTAGATATAAACAATACATTCTTGATCACTATCCCATTCCATATGTTGGAAGTCCCTAAGTGTGTGATCACACTTGTCTCTCCAGTAGGTAATTGAACTTTTCTTGTATTACTCTTAGATAATTCCACATAATCAGTATATAAATGCAAACTAGACACCATATGATTCGTGGCTCCTGAGTCTATGATCCATCTATTTTTCTTGACCAAACTTAGAAGGGATACTGGTATACCTGTGATCTTATTGGGGGCTACTGTGTCAGTTGAAGTACTGGTACTGGTCTGGTTCAGCATTTGCAAAATCTGCTGATACTGCTCCTCTGTGAAGAATTGTCCTCCTGGTGTAGTTTTTTCACTTTCATCAACACATTTGGTCTTCTCCATCTGTACATGATGAGCAACAGCTAAATTCTTTCCAAAGATCCTCTTCTTTGGCTTGAAAACAGAAGGATATCCCACAAGCTTGTAGCATACATCCTTAGTGTGTCCCTTAAGTTTGCAATAGTCGCAGTACAACTGATTTCTCTGTCTGTAGCCTCCATTATATGCGTGTCATGTGTTGTGACCCACAGTATTAGCTCCATAACCTGCATTTGAAGCCATTGGATTAGTTGTATAACTAGTGTTATATATAATTTCTTGAGCTCCTATTTCCAAATTATTTATGCTAGCTACCTTGGCTCGCTGACTTTCATCTTGCACAACCATCGCATAAGCCTTGTTGATATTTGGAGTTGGGATCATCAACATAATTTTCCCTTTAGCTTGAGCAAGTGACTCATTTAAACCACTCAAAAACTGCACTAGACGTTGCTGCTGAATGTGCTCCATAAACACCCTCGACTCAGGACATGGACACGAAGGAGTAGGTGTCATAGAATCACACTCGTCCCACAAATCTTTCAATTTAGAATAATAGACAGATTCTGGTGCCAATACCTTGCTTAAGAGCAATGATTTCCTGATGCAAATTGTAGATCCTAGAAATGTTTCTCTTATCAAACCGCTCTTTTAGATCCTTCCACACATTGCATGCAGAAGATCCATAGACCACAGTACTGTAGAGCTCTTTGGTAACTGCATTCATTAACCATGAAAGCACAAAGTCATTACACCTCTCCCACTAATCATCTAAATTTCGCTCAAAATTCTCCTTCTTACACGATCCATTGATGAATACAATTTTGTTCTTCGTATGCAGTCCAATTCTCATAGATCTAGACCACAAATTGTAGTTTTCAGTCCCTATCAACTTGAATTCAATCAGATGCTCTCCCGGCGTGTTTGAAGGTCGCAAATACAGAGGATGAGTGTGTCCTAGCACAATCTCAACACTCGATCCTTCATTAATTGCCATTTTTTTGTGAGTTGAAAACCTAGTTTTGGACGATAACCTCGACGAATTGAGACAGACATAATTCAAATCGGAATTATGAGATCAACTGAAGAAAGAGTTACATAGCGGAAATAAATCGAAGGCTCTGATACCGTGTCAAATTCCAGCTAAGGAAGACATGCATGAGATCAGAAATGAGAGAGAGAGAGAAATTGAAGAATCTCCATTACTGACTTGGAGAAGAAGAACACGAGTTATGTACAGTACTTAAGAAGAAGGAGTAACTTCCTTCTTATATTAACTAACTAACTATGTCACGACCCAAAATCCATAAGGTCGTGATGGCGCCGAATATCATTGTCAGGCAAGCAAATCATTAATTAATTGAAATAATTTCCTGTTTTAACATTTATGAAAAAGCATTTCCTTTCACTTTATTACATATTAACTAAATAAAATTTGTCAAGTAAAATAATAGTTTAAATATTACACTTTAGAAAATATATCCCAACACACCCCAGAACCCAGTGTCACAAGTACATGAGCAATTTCTAAGAATTTATACAATCATCACAAAGCCAGGCCGAAATACAAATTGGACAAGGAAATTTAAAATAAAAATAAATACAGTACGAGGGAGACTCTGTCAGCTGTGGATCGCCTCCGGATGATGCAGCTCGCCTAAGTCTCTGAATCCTCCACATTGCTATGAAAGTACCTGTGCAATAAAATACACAGCAAGTATAGCATGAGTACAAAAATAACGTGTACTCAGTAAGTCTTCCGCCTAGCCTCAGAGAGGTAGTGACGAGAGGTCAAATTAGACACTCACTAAGGGCCAACAACTAATTAAAAACATATGATGAACACCGTAGGAATGTAGGGGTAGTAAAGCAGCAATTTATATAAGGCACTGAAATCCAAGTAAATACTGAAAATAACAAACGGTTACCACTTCCTCATTTCCCCCCAAATATTTTAAATCAACAATTTCCTCTCTATTTTCCCCAAAAATCTTGTCACTTTTAAAAATCCATGAAAAACATTTAAGAATTTAGCATGTGCATACGGGATAAGGACAACCGGCCTGAGCCGTCATAACAATCATCTATGTGCACTGCCGAGGATCGAACGGCCGGTACCCAAAGTGCACATCTCAATAAAATACTCATGTCTATGCACTGCCGAGGATAGAACGGCCACTAGCAAAAGTGCATCTCTCAATAAAATACTCATGTCTAAGCAATGCCGAGGATCGAACGGCCCGTACCAAAAGTGCATCTCTCAATAAAATACTCATGTCTATGCACTGCCGAGGATCGAACGGCCCGTACCAATAGTGCATCTCTCAATAAAATACTCATGTCTATGCACTGCCGAGGATCGAACGGCCCGTACCAAAAGTGCATCTTTCAATCCGCCGTGGCGTACGGCCTGCTCCCATGAGAGTGGGGGAAATAACACTCCGCTCGCGGAATGTAAATTGCGAAGCAGTCACATGCAGTCAGGCACAATCAACATTTCACCCCGAATACGTCGGGAAAATAAATACTCAAGTAAATGATAGATTTCTCTTTTAAAAACCATAAAATAGTGTTTAAATCCTTCTTCATTTTTTCGAAATTTATTTGCCAATTCTAATAATATTCAATAATATCACTTTATCAAGTATACGATTAACCACGGAGGAAAACAATTCTCTTTCCAGCTAATTAAGAAAATGAATTCTAGTCTTCTTTAGATATAAAATTACGATATCGATTATATTAGCGGTCAAGTAATACAGGCAGGATCACGGGTACAACACATAAGGCATGCTAGTGGGTCCTAGACTACCCGAACATAGCATAATAGTAGCTACGCACGGACTCCTGTCACCTCCTACGTACGTAGCCCCCGAAGATGATAGCATATACTTAATTAATTCATCTAGGGGGTCAATTCCCCCTCACAAAGTTAGAAAGGAGACTTACTCTCTCCGAAATTCAACTGGCCTCCAAGCCCTTCCGATGACTCCAAACTTCGCACAACGCTCCGAACCTATCGAAACAATGACAAACCAATGAAAATATACTCTAATATTTGCAACAATTCCAAATTATATAATTTCCCAACCCTGCTTAGTGAAATGATCAAAATGCCCTCGGGCTCACGTGTCCGGAATCCGAAATTTCTCGAAGATAAATTCTACCCATAGCTTTACTAGTTCAAATAAACTCTAAATTCCTTGCTCAAATTCGTGGCTAAAAATCCAAATTACCATTTTCTAGGTTCCTTTAACATTTCTCAATTTCCTACCAATTTCCATGTCTAATTCATGCATATAATCTTGTATTTAACTTTAAAACGGGAGGAATTTACTTACCTAGACATTGCATGAAGAAATCCTCTCTTAAAGCTCCTCCAAAATCGACCAAAGCAAGGAAGAAATGAAGAAATGGCCACAAGTTTCGCCAATAAACTAATCTACCCAGGCCCCAATTACTCTCTGCATTCGCATACCCAGGAGCGCGTTCGCAGAGCTTCCTCAAGCCAAAACTCCGTGATTTTGGTCCCTTACCCGCGTTCGCATAGGCCAAAGGGCCCCCAGGCCCCCAGCTCCCTTTTCCTCTATGCATTCACACACCAGACCCTGCGATCGCATAGGAAAACCCAACATCCTTCACAAATCCTTCTATGCGACCGCAAACAACTACCTGCGATCGCACAGGCCAAATCCAAGAAGCCTCCAAATCGTTCTATGCGATCGCACACCCACTCACGCGATCGCATAGAGTAAATACCTGTTGCACTCACACCAGAAAACCAGTAACCCTCTCAAGGCAAAAAACAACCCGTTGAGCATCCGAAACACGCCCGAGGCCCCCGAGACCTCAACCAAAACTACCAACCAAACCCAATACCTCATTCGAACTTAGTCGAGCCTCGAAATCACATCAAACAACGCCGAAATCACGAATCGCACTAAAATTCAAACTTTATGAACTTAGAAATTCCAACTTCAACATCCGACGCCGAAACCTATCAAATTACGTCCGATTGACCTCAAATTTTGCATACAAGTCGTTTTCGACATTGCGGACCTGCTCCAACTTCCGGAATCGCATTCCGACCCCGATATCAAAATTTCCACTTTCGGTCGGATTTCTCAAAAACCTTCAAATTTTTATCTTTAGCCAAATGACTCCAAAATGACATCTGGACATCCAAATTCACTTCCGATCGTGCTCCCAACTCCAAAATCACCATACGAAGTTATTCCGAGACTCGGAATCCCAAACGGACATTAATATCACTGAAATGCGCTTCAAGCCAAACTTAGGAAATTTCTTCAAAAATGCTCACTTCCACAATATGCATCGAAACGCTCCTAGGTTATCCAAAACCCGATCCGGACATACACCCAAGTCCGAAATCATCATATGAACCTGCAGGAACCTTCAAATCCTGATTCGGAGGTCGTTTACTCAAAATCCCAATCTTAGTCTATTATTCCAACTTAAGGCTTCTTAAATGAGAATTTTCTTTCCAAATCAACTCTAACTTTCCGAAATTCAATTCCGACCACACCTGCAAGTCATAATACCTGAAATGGAGCTTCTCACGACTTCAAACCGTTGAACGACACACTAGAGCTCAAAATGACTGATCGGGTCGTTACATTCTCCCCCACTTAAACCGACGTTCGTCCTCGAACGTGCCAAGAACTGCTATGGAGTTATCTGAAATCACTGTTTAAAACCTCGATCACCTGCCCGTGCTACTACAACCTAGTTGAGTACATTAGCTTGATCAAATCTGAAGATTTCTTCTTTTATCCATATAATAAGCTCAGAATTCATTCAAACACCTGAAATTTCTCTACCAGGCCTAGTTCCAATATATGAACACCGTATCAACTACCAAACGAGGAACCAGAACACAACTGCGTACCTTTGCTGAATCGGCACCATACACCACATAATCCATCATCTGACCACAATGACGCTCCATGAACCTTAATAGCCAGAATTCTACGAATTTGATGCTCTTAATGCACCTTATAAGATACATACATAGGTCCTGATATAATGTTGACGATAACACCACAACGGAGGAGATGTGTAGAAATTCATACCCAACTGCAGAGTTAACAAATCATTGAATACCTCATCTTGACTAGAATCATCACCTCATTATGAACCTGAATAATGGTATTTGTTCTTTAATATACACTTCACCTAACCTTATTGCACTGATCCCTGATCCGATAATCTCGTCTCACCTAGTGTGAATTGCTCAGACAACAAATCACCCCAAACATGACCAACAGCCTCACATGATACCACATCGCACCGATAGGCCATGACTCGAACATGATAGATAAGAAATGACTCAGGAAGGGACTATTCAACTCACGCAACTAGTATGAATTTTTCTCAGAAAATAGGAATTAAAACATAGGAAAATAAATATACATTAACCCTTCTCATCATCACACTGTTGCGGAGTGCAACCCGATCGAATACATACCCGTGGCGGCGTGCCACCCGATCCCATCATAAAACTCACATAAGGAAATATATACGGAGTTGAATTGCTCACTGTTACACATTACCGAATATCAGTCATAAGCACGCTAAGTGCATAATACCATCTTGGGGAGACTGATAAAGACGCATGCTGCAAAACTCAAGCACAACTGAGGTGTGATATATATATATATATATATATATATATATACACTCTGGATCTCAAGAGCTATCCTGCTCACATAACATCCCCACTATGCGGGACCTCAACACATAGGAAATTAGCAAGCCGTTTCACAACTCACACGGCACAAATCACAATATTGCATGAATTTGATGAAGACGGAACAACACCTGATATCCAAACACCCCTCTTTGAGGAGCGCTATACTGAAATGAACATATCTACCTCACATGAAGCCCATAATCATATTCAAATCCATCCACAAGCATCGAGTCTACCTTGATCGCACCAAGCTAAGCTAATAGCTTTTACCTGGGTCCATATTAACCCACTTTCTCTCATAATACACGAGAACAACCATCATCACTGGGACAAACACCCCATAATCCACAATCAACTTAACCGAACGCCCTCCAGACATAAATTCTCAAATACACAATATTGCACTTCCTTATACTCAGTTCAAATCTTCAATCCTTCAAGTGACTACATGTCACACTTATACAATCTTTTCGCGGTCATGCTTCCACAATCTTCCACACAAGGCTACAAGACACATCAAGAACCCATGACCAGGGTACAAAGCCTCTTCCACCGAATATCAATCTCAGGTGACACTGAAGATAACACCAGCTTTCTCTGAACTTTCAACTCACTCCTTCTTTCTCTTCCGAGCTCATGACATCCTTATCAACACCGAATCACAATCTCGATTCTCACTCTCAGTTACATACTGCTTACCGCACCTAACATGCCAATATGAGGTAGCACAAGAATTCCATTACAACTTCTGAACCACCAATAGGGTGAACACTTCATCATATAGAAACCTTTTACTTAACTCAATTCAGGAGTACCATTTCAACACACAATTGAATTCACACAATCCCCCAACATGCAAATCCTTAAGTAGTAGCATATACCACCATAACCTTCCAGGATCCGCCTACACCTGACAGGCCATAGCACTCAAATACTCCCACATGAAATCCATTACGACGGCCGACAAGCCCCGCACACACCGGCACAAACCACATGCATAAATTAATCACACCGAAGGAACTGATCACTGCCGCAAATGTGTCATTGCAACCGTGGCTAATCAATCTATCTTCTTTTAATCATCTTCAATTGCTTCAGGAATAATAGAAAATTCCTTCAACTTATAGCAAACTCAACCCTCACTCATCCGGAGTGACCTTGATTCACGAGACTATGCTGCCTAAATCCCGCAACCCATCTTATACCCTCCTGATAATCTTTCTAAAATCCGGAGTTTATTTCTCTCACTCATCCAATACTATCATGCATGCTGAAACACATCATAGAACATTCTAACCATCCTCCTTTTTCTCAGAAATTACTCTGCAAAAGCTCGATTCTCGATCATACTGTTGCCTGGAACCCTTAAACGCCGCATTCTTAACTGTTGAACTCACTAGGACCGCTATTGAGAGTCACCCACTCTGGCTGGCGCCGCATACAATCAACTCCAAGGCTCTTCTAGCACATGAACTCCCTTTCCCTTGAAGCACGTGACTGAGTCATTATCCTTACAACTCGCCCATGCCTTAAGCATAAATTCTGAATCTTCCAAAGCCTAACCCTGGCCCAACAGGGCCAACTTTTGCACATATTCATCAAATCCCACGCACAATCACCATTTTACTCCTTTCCCTTTAGCTGTAATAACATCCAAACACGCCGACAATCCGCAACCCTATGATAACATGATCCTGCAACCCAACTGTAGATGGTGGGACTCCCCCACTTAGCCTGAAGCTACTCCCTGCACCACTCTAGAACCTGCCGAGATCATTTCTCCTTTGATAACGTGATCTTGCTCAACCAATCCGTCTCCATATTCTTCCAAATTCTCTTGCTAGCACTCCCTAAATACTCAAATTCTCTAGCATCATTCACACATTCCACCTCCTATCGAATAGCCACTAGAACCCCTCACCGAGACTTGCCAACCATGCTACCGCTAGCCTATTCACAGGAGATGACCCACCTGTGGAAATCACCCGCGGACACCTTCCAACGACGCTGAAATGCACGCTCTCTGCGACTTCAATACCCCATACTACGCCCTGCTTCATTTACCAACTTTACTAGTCCGTCCGCTCCTCATGGACATCCATTAGATGCGCGACAATATCTTCAAATTCCAAGCTATGCTGCCGCTCCCCCACTTTGCGACTTCTCGATTTTCGCTTCTTACACCTGGCCTCCTAAAAGTGGAGCCACCGCCTAGCCTCACTTCAGGACCATTCTCTGCCAACCGCATTCTTCAATACTCTGACCACACGCAACCGATGAAACCAGAGCACCAACAAACTTAACACACTCCATTCGATCAATGACGACGACTTCACGTCACAGGTGCATATCCCACCTCATTTGAAGACACCAAGCCTTACTACTTTATTAACCCTAACCAGACCATTCATAACCCAAATGCCTTTCCTCTGCCGGAACTAAAATACCGAAATCTCGAAATCACACTCTGAGAAAACCTCCCTTCAAACCATTCATCACCCCCAACATACGGGCAAGCATTCTATCATCATATCGACATCACACGATAACCAATCACAAGCATCATCACTACCTGAGCATAGTTACTGCTCTCAAAAACACAGCTACCGAGCTGAAACAACATATTATTCTTTTGCAGGGCCATAACAACAGCCCCAACCAATTATACATGGAAACATCTCGAATTACATCTGTAGCACCATTTTAATTCCTCAAATTCCTGATTCATAGCAAGCGCTTCGCGACGCATAAGATTGAGTAAGAATAAACTTAGGCATAAGCCTTAAGGGAATCGAATCACATGATGAGGAATCAAGAAGGGAAGTACTCCTAACAGCCCTGTAGCCTCTCGAAGATAAGTACAGACGTCTTCATACCGTTTCGCAAGACTCTACTAAACTTGCTCATGACTCGTGAGAACTAAGTGAACCTAGTGCTCTGATACCATGTTGTAACGACCCAAAATCCATACGGTCGTGATGGCGTCGAACATCATTGTCAGGCAAGCCAATCATTAATTAATTGAAATAATTTCCTGTTTTAACATTTATGAAAAAGCATTTCCTTTCACTTTATTACATATTAACTAAATAAAATCTGTCAAGTAAAACAATAATTTAGATATTACACTTTAGCAAATATATCCCAACACATCCCAGAACACAGTGTCACAAGTACATGAGCAATTTCTAAGAATTTACACAATCATCACAAAGCTTGTCTGAAATACAAATTGGACAAGGAAATTTAAAATTAAAATAAATACAGTACGAGGGAGACTCTGTCAGCTGCGGATCGTCTCCGGATGATGCAGCTCGCCTAAGTCTCTGAATCCTCCACATTGCTATGAAAGTACATGTGCAATAAAATGTACATCAAGTGTAGCATGAGTACAAAAACAACGTATACGTAGTAAGTCGCCCGCCTAGCCTCAGAGAGGTAGTGATGAGAGGTCGAATTAGACACTCACTAAGGGCCAGCAACTAATTACCAGCATATGATGAACACGGTAGGCATATAGGGGTAGTAAAGCAGCAATATATATAAGGCACTGAAATCCAAGTAAATACTGGAAATAACAAGCAGTTACCACTTCCTCATTTTCCCCCAAATATTTTAAATAAACAATTTCCTCTCTGTTTTCTCCCAAATATCTTGTCACTTTTGAAAATCCATGAAAAACATTTAAGAATTTAGCATGCGCATACGGGATAAGGACAACCGGCCTGAGCCGTCATAATAATCATCTCTGTGCACTGCCGAGGATCGAACGGCCCGTACTAAAAGTGCATCTCTCAATAAAATACTCATGTCTATGCACTGTCGAGGATCGAACGGCCCGTACTAAAAGTGCATCTCTCAATAAAATACTCATGTCTATGCACTGCCGAGGATTTAACGGCCCGTACCAAAAGTGCATCTCTCAATAAAATACTCATATCTATACACTGCCGAGGATCGAACGGCCCGTACCAAAAGTGCATCTTTCAATCCTCCGTGGCGTACATCCCACTCCCATGAGAGTGGGGGAAATAACACTCCGCTCGCAGAATGTAAATTGCGAAGCGGTCACATGCAGTCAGGCACAATCAACAGTCCACCCCGAATACGTCGGGAAAATAAATACTCAAGTAAATGACAGATTTCTCTTTTAAAAATCATAAAATAGTGTTTAAATCCTTCTTCTTTTTTTCGAAATTTATTTGCCATGTCTAATAATATTCAATAATATCACTTTATCAAGTATATGATTAACCACGGAGGAAAACAATTCTCTTTCCAGATGATTAAGAAAATTAATTTTAGTCTTCTTTAGGTATCAAATTACGATTTCGATTATATAGCGGTCAATTAATACAGGCAGGATCACGGGTACAACACATAAGGCATGCTAGTGGGTCCTAGACTACCCGAACATAGCATAATGGTAGCTATGCACGGACTCCCGTCACCTCGTGTACGTAGCCCCCAAAGATAATAGCATATACTTAATTAATTCACCTAGGGGGGACAATTCCCCTTCACAAAGTTAGAAAGGAGACTTACTCGCTCCGAAATTCCATAACCGGCCTCCAAGCCCTTCTGATG
Organism: Nicotiana knightiana; assembly: GCA_005239525.1. Classification (NCBI taxonomy): domain Eukaryota; kingdom Viridiplantae; phylum Streptophyta; class Magnoliopsida; order Solanales; family Solanaceae; genus Nicotiana; species Nicotiana knightiana. The sequence continues at coordinate 15,526 of ML413842.1, forward strand.
GCTCCAAACGTTGCACAATGCTCCGAAACTATCCAAACAACGACAAACCAATGAAAATATACTCTATTATTTGCAACAATTCAAAATTATATAACTTCCCAACCCCGCTTAGTGAAATGACCAAAATGCCCTCGGGCCCATGTTCCCGGAATCCGAAATTTTTTGAAGATAAATTCTACCCATAGATTTACTAGTTCAAATATACAATTTACTCTAAATTCCATGCTCAAATTCGTGGCTAAAATCTAAATTACCATTTTCTAGGTTCCTTTGAGATTTCCCAATTTCCTACCAATTTCCATGTCTAATTCGTGCATATAATCTTGTATTTAACTTAAAAATGGGAGGAATTTACTTACCTAGACATTGCATGAAGAAATACTCTCTTGAAGCTCCTCCAAAATCGACCAAAGCAAGGAAGAAATGAAGAAATAGCCACAAGTTTCGCCTATAAACTAATCTGCCCAGGCTCTAATTACTCTCTGCGTTCGCATACCCACGAGCGCGTTCGCAGAGCTTCCTCAAGCTAACACTCTGCGATCGCGGTCCTCTACCCACGTTCGCATAGGCCAAAGGGCCCCCAGGCCCCCAGCTCCCTTTTCCTCTATGCGTTCGCACACTAGACCCTGCGATTGCATAGGACAACCCAGTAGCCTTCACAAATCCTTCTATGTGACCGCAAACAACTACCCGCGATCTCACAGGCCAAATCCAAGCAGCCTCCAAATCCTTCTATGCGATCGCACACCCACTCACGCAATCGCATAGAGTAAATACCTGCTGCACTCACACCAGAAAACCAACGACCCTCTCAAGGCAAAAATCGACCTGTTGAGCATCCGATACACGCCCGAGGCCCCCGGGACCTCAACCAAAACTACCAACCAGACCCAATACCTCATTCGAACTTAGTCGATCCTCGAAATCACATCAAACAACGCCGAAATCACGAATCGCACTAAAATTCAAACTTTATGAACTTAGAAATTCCAACTTCAACATCTGACGCCAAAACCTATCAAATCACGTCCGATTGACCTCAAATTTTGCACACAAGTCATATTCGACATTTTGGACCTGCTCCAACTTCCGGAATCGCATTCCGACCCCGATATCAAAATTTCCACCTTCGGTTGGATTTCTCAAGAACCTTCAAATTTTTATCTTTAGCCAAATGACCTCCAGACATTCGAATCCACTTCCGATCGCGCTCCCAACTCCAGAATCACCATACAAAACTATTCTCAGACTCAGAATCCCAAACGGACATCAATATCGCTGAAATGCGCTTCAAGCCAAACTTAGGAAATTTTTTCAAAAATGCTGACTTCCACAATATGCATTTAAACGCTCCCGGGTTATCCAAAACCCGATCTGGACATATGCCCAAGTCCGAAATCATCATACGAACCTGCAGGAACCTTCAAATCCTGATTCGGAGGTCGTTTACTCAAAATCCCAATCTTAGTTGATTCTTCCAACTTAAGGCTTCTGAAATGAGAATTTTCTTTCCAAATTAACTCTAACTTTCTGAAATTCAGTTCCGACCACACCTGCAAGTGATAATACCTGAAATGGAGTTGCAAACGACTTCAAACCGCTGAACGACGCACTAGAGCTCAAAACGACCGGTCGGGTCGTTACAAACTACTAACTCTACCTAATTAATTAAATTAGGTACTAACTTTTACTTTGTACACTTTGGTCCCTAGACTCTTTACACCTTCATGTACTACCCTGGCTCAATATATCTTTGGTTCAAACCATTTATTTATCTTAAAATTTTATTAAATATATATAAATTATTAATTTTAAACTCAGTAACTTGAAATGATTAAAATCCTGAACCAATAATCTTGACATGCTAGCTCCGGCTATTCTTAAACTGCAGTAACATTCTGAGGTCCTTCTCTAGATCTATAATTTTTATTTTTTTGTTAGAAGTTTCTTAAGGTAAAAGTAAAACAGTCCAATGATTGTAACTACTAGGAAATATCTCGGGATTGTGGTATATTGCACTGTATGGCTAAGTATTCTCAAAATTCTAGCACGTTGTAAATTTTGATTTTTCAACAACAGTTTTGAAAAAGAAAGAAAGGTGATGATAACACTTATCATAAAATATGGAAAGATGTTGGGGAATAAAGTAGGGTGAAGATCAAAGATAACTCAAATTAAGGACATATATACCAAACTCAATTTCAACCAGAAACACCTTAGCTTCCTTTTCGAATAACTATCATATTATATACATAAGAGTAGATTATCTACCACGTTAGGTAGATTTTGAGGTTTGTCAAAACACTTGCATTCCAAAGCAGCTTTTTATTTAGTTTTTCAACAGTGACGTTGTAGTTTATTCTTTCATCAGAATCATCATACGGAAAATAACAAAAAGAACTAAAACACTACAAAACTTATCACCGATATATTGTACAGGAGCAGAGGTAGAAGTCCAAATACGAGTTTGGTCGAACCTAATAGTTTTTACTTAAATAATAAAAATATACTTATATTAAAATTTAATTATAAAGATAGAAAATCTTCATTCTAATTTAATTAAAATCTGGCTCCGCCTCTAATATATGTCTGTATATGTATAGACACAACTACAGACTTGTAACGTCAAGTTACAAGTAGACAGATTAGATAAGAGAGAGAGAGTTACAGTAAGCAATATATTCTTTAAGTATTTTCGCCGCATGCAATTCTAACAGTGACATAATTTTGGTTTTTGAGCATAGTGTAGAGGTCTTAATATTTGCCAGATTCCCATGCTTTTCCTAATAATCCTTGAGAACAGTTGGCATGCCCCAATACTTTCTCTCTCTCTTTACAAGGTTATTAATAAGAAAAGAAAAAAGAGGAAACTCGATATATAGGAAAATTACTGAATTTGTAAACATGATACCGTAGTTGTTATATGTTCTAAAATTCTCTCACCCTCCTACTCTTTTTTCCCTCTAAATCTTGATCAAGAGCATTGTTTGTTCAACTTTTCTGTACGGAGAAGTACTAAACTTGCTCTTAGTTTTAAATAGGTAAACGTCTTTCATAAATCTGATATTCTAATTATTTGCTTTATCTTAGAAAGAACGAAAGTATTTACGTGAGAATTTACAAAAGGTAAATATTAATGAACTAAAAATTCGTATGAATCTGCTTTCGGCGGTTGTTAGTTTATCAAAAGTCCACCCTTAGTTCCCCAAAAATATATAGAGAAATGTTAATACAATCACTGGTCACTGCTAAGGTTGTTCAACGGGACGGGACCAAATAAACAGGACGGAATGCGACGGGATAATATTTAGCAGGGACGGTGTCAGGACGGTCCTAAACGAAATGGGATAAACGGGACGAAACGGTAGCCTCATCCCATCCCGCTAACAAACGGAACGAGACAGGACAAGATGGTTTTGTGGGCCTTAAGTGAGCCGTTTTTAAAAAAATTAATTAATTAAGCATTAAGTTTGGCAACAGTTAATTTTTTGACAATGACTAAGTTTTTAAAGTTTGCAATGACTAATTTTTTGACTTATTTAATAAACTTAAAACCTGGTAAATTATACGGAAATTAGAAAACTAAGTAAAGAGTTATAAAATAGTAAAATAAAATACTTGTAATGAAATATTTTGGTAATTATAATACAAAAATTAAACACACCAATGAAATACAAAAATAAAACACATAAAGTAAACACAAAAATTAAGCACTAAACTGATACACTAAAATTATATAGTAAAATTAGGAGATGGAACGAGTGCACCGTGAATAAATATTGAAACTTGAAGAAATTGCCCAAAAAATTGCTCCAAATACTTGACGAATTAATTTGAAGCTTGAAAGTTGCTCCAAAAATTTGCCCAAATACTTGAAACTTAGTTGATCACTTGATTCTGAGAAAATTGAGAGAATAATATAGATAGAATATAAGAGATCTGAGAGTAAATGATTGATATTTATGGGACAAGATGAATAAGGATGGGGGTATTTATAATTAAAAATAGGATCAGTGTAACTTAATAAATTTAGGGGTTATATTAAAAGTTTGGGGGGATAAAGGGTGTTTTGGGGGGATGGGGGCCAAATATGGCCGTTTATGGCCGTTGGGAATGGCTAAATTTGCAAAGGAGGTCGTTGCCCAACGGCTATATTTCAAAAAAAAAAAATTAAAAAAATAAGCAGGACAGACGAAACGGTACGGGATAAACGGGACCAAATGGGCATCCCCTTCCATCCCGTGTACCGTTTAACATGGGCCCATCCCGTTTAGATTTAAGTGGGCCAGGACGGGACCGGACAGGACGCGATACAGGACGTGACCGGGATGGGACGGCCCGTTCCGTTGGACAGTCGTAGTCACTGTCCCGTCTTTGGCATCCCTCCCCCCCCCCCCCCTCCCATGATTAAGATAAGGATTTCAGATGTAACTAACTCTTATATATGGCTCAGGAACAAATTCATCATCTTATGGCTGACTTGTGATTATTAGCGATTTTAGCTTCATGCATACAAGTTGTTACCTTCTTATTTTTAATTTTTAATAAATTTGTCCGTACAAAACTTATTCTGAAGTTTTTTTTATTTAAATTTTCCAGACAGAGGCCTGAGTTGTGTTGTATTCCAAAAAAATGAAAAGAGGGGGGGCTATACATTACCTCAAAGAATATAACGATGATTTCATTGCCCCAATAATAACAAGAAAGGAGGTTCATACATAAGCTTTCTTTCCTGAGAAAATACATAATAACTGACGAAAAAATTAGATTTTTCATACTTTGTCCTTATGATAGGATGCTGCCATTTATCTAACAGGAAAGGCCTTTTACACTGTTAGGAAGTTGTTGGAACGAGTGGAATACTCTCCTTTGATTTGTAGTTGTGGCCAACTTTGCGAGAGAATCGGCTACTTGGTTGTCTTCTCTGAAGTAATGCTTTACTTAATTCTAGCATGTTGAACAATATTAGAGGTTCTATCAATCACCATCTTGATCTTCAAGTTGTTAGTGTCTCTTTCTGTAAGTATCTGAGCAATAGTCATACAGTCAAGTTCACGCGAAAAATTGGTGTACCCATTTTGGCTACACGATTTTCCTCCAAACTCAGCCGTTTTAGCCTCCTCCATATTGTTACTAACACAATTTATGGGCACAGAAACGGCCATTATAAGGTCGTCGTGACAGTCCCTAACCACCCCTCCTATGTCGACTTTTTTATTTTCCTTGCTAAAGCTACCATTTGTGTTAACTTTGACAGTTCCTAGCAAAAGAGGTTCCCATATAACTTGCATCCATTTTTGCGATGACTTGAGTCTCTATTTTTTCACAAAATGAAGGCCAATCTAGTTGAGCAAACTCACCTGGAATAAATTTAGAAATTATTGCTTTTAAAGTCCAAATGCTTTGATGTTTCATAGTATTGAGTTGAAACTTCTTCTGCTTTCCATATCTACACGCATTTCACTAATTCCAGAGTTCCCAACAAATGACAATGGGGGCAATCTAGAGGATTTGTGTGATGACCCAAGGGGGTCATTTTATGAATTTAGACTCCGTTCTAGGGTTACTATCCATAAAAAGGTTAATTTTAAATATCTCAATTTGCGTGCATAATCCGGGCGTGAAACCGGAAAGCTTTTATGTGAAAATATGAGAAATAGTAATTTCTAGAGTCAAAATTTGATTATAGTTGACTTTGGTCAACATTTTGAGTAAGCGGACTCGAATCTGTGTTCGGACAATCCCGGGAGGTCTGTAGTAAAATATGGGACTTGGGCGTATGCCCGGAAATGATTTCCGAGGTCCCAAGCCTTAGAAAATAATTTTTGAGAAAAATTGTTCTGCTGGTTAATTCAAGAAATAAAGAAATGAAATAATATGTGAAATATATGACCGGGACTGTATTTTGGTTCTGGAGCCCGGAACAAGTTCGTTTTGTTATGTAAGCCCTATTTGTGAAGTTTCATGAGAATCGAAGTTGATTTGATGTAATTCGGACATCTGGTTGAAAAGTTAGGAATTTGAGTGTTCTTGAGGAAATCTTGAGTTTTGAGGCTAAATCTGTAGATTTTGATGATTTGATTGCACGAACAAGTATGTATGATGTTTTTAGACTTGTGTGCATATTTGGTTTGGAGCCACGAAGGCTCGAGTGAGTTTCGAGTAGGCTACGGAGTGTCTAGACTTAGAAAAATATCCCAACAACTGAACATTTGGTGTGCAGGCCTCAGATCTCGCAAATGCGAGGTCGGGCTTCGCAAATGCGAAGCCAATGGCCAGCCTCAGATCTCGCAAATGTGAGGTCCTGGGGTCGCAAATGTGAAAGTCCCTGTTCGCAAATGCGAGGTCCTGTTCGCATTTGCAATATCTTTCCGGAAAGCCTAGGGTTCGCAAATGCGAACTCCAGTTCGCAAATGAGAGACCCGCAGCCTGTTATATCAGCTTTTTGACGGGATTTTGGCTTCTTTTCCAATTTTCTAAAACCCTAAACCTCCATAGGCGATTTTTCAAAGACCCAAACTTCTCCAAACCATTGGTAAGTGATCTCTAACTAATCTCTTTCAATTCCTAACAACTTTTAACAAGACTACAACCCAAATAATCTAGAGTTTTCATGGTAAAAATTTGGTTTTTGGGTAGAACTTAGAAATTTCAAATTTTGGGGAATTGGACCTTGAATTGAGGTCGGATTCCAATACCAATTGTATATTCGGGCTCGGGGGAGATTGGGTAAACGGGTTTTGGTCCGAACCTCGAGTTTAGACGAGGCGGGTACGGGGTCGATTTTTGAATTTGAATAGGAAAACTTAGGAAAACCATTGCTTTTCAATAAAGATGATTCCTTTAGGCTATGATTGATAACATTGAACAAATTGTGATTAGATTCGAGCGGGTTAGAAACAAATTCTAAAGGAAAGGCAGTTCTAGAGCAGTGAAGTGCTTGTTAGATCGAGGTAAGTTCTTGGTTTAACTTTGACTTGAGGGAATAGGAATCCCCAACTTAATTGTTATGTGAAATTTCATGTGTGTGGTGTATNAGGTGGACAGACGAAATAAATAATAGTGATAAGGGTGGACAAGAGAAATAAATGATAGTGATAAGGGTGTACAGGGAAAATAAATGATAGTGATAAGGGTGGACAGGGGAAATAAGTGATAATGATAAGGGTGGACAGGTGGGATCGGGTTGCACTCCGCAACAAGACAGTGATAAGGGATGATACTTATGTTTTACTGGATTTCAAAAATGTTTTGTTGGTTTTTGAAACTCAAGGATTTGAAAGTTACAGATTTGAAAACTTATTGNAGAGTATCTATGCACCACCAAGTTGTCTGCTTACATGATCCTTTCCTTGTTTCTAGTATAATTTCTTCATGTTTAATTTTTTCATGTTCATTGTTGTTTTTTATTGGTTACTTGGCTTGGTGACTTACTATTAAGTCTTGTTGCAAGTATGATGGGAGAAGTATTAGTGTTTTTCCGTGTAATTATCGTGGTACATAAAGATTGAATGGGTTGACATTGTTTTACGATGTATATATATATATATATATATATATATATATATATATATATATATATATATNGGTTACTTGGCTTGGTGACTTACTGTTAAGTCTTGTTGCAAGTATTATGGGAGAAGTATTAGTGTTTTTCCGTGGAATTATCGTGGTACATAAAGATTGAATAGGTTGACATTGTTTTACGATATATATATATGTATGTATGTATGTATGTATATGTATGTTCCTGTTGGTTTCATTTTTGTGATAATGTTGATAAGTTTATGAGAAGTACAATTTTCTGTTTAATAAAATGATAGTGATAAGGGTGGACAGGCGAAATAAATGATAGTGATAAGGGTGGACAGGCGAAATAAATGATAGTGATAAAGGTGGACAGACGAAATAAATAATAGTGATAAGGGTGGACAAGAGAAATAAATGATAGTGATAAGGGTGTACAGGGAAAATAAATGATAGTGATAAGGGTGGACAGGGGAAATAAGTGATAATGATAAGGGTGGACAGGTGGGATCGGGTTGCACTCCGCAACAAGACAGTGATAAGGGATGATACTTATGTTTTACTGGATTTCAAAAATGTTTTGTTGGTTTTTGAAACTCAAGGATTTGAAAGTTACAGATTTGAAAACTTATTGTTTTACTCTACTATTTCTCATATTATGCACGTACGTTTGTTTTAAAGTAATGTTTGGAAATTTATGTGAGATATTGGTTCAGCTGAGGCCTGGAATAGGCCACTGAGTTATTTGATTGATTGTTGCAGTTGATCTTTCTTATTTTTATAGAATTGTTTCCTTGCTCTATTATATATTTTGTTACAGGTTAAGTTATAATTGCCCCGCCTTAGCCTCGTCACTACTTCGTCGAGGTTAGGCTCAGCATTTACTCAGTACATGGGGTCAGTTGTACTGATACTACACTTTGCACTCTTTTGTGCAGATCCAAGTACCGGCCAGCAGTAGAGATTTTTAGTAGCAGCTATCCATTATCCGAAGACACGAGGTATATCTTCCGGCGTTCGAAGATCCCGAGAGTCTTCTCTTAGTTCGTAGAGACTGTTTTTTTATATTTTTCTCAAAATAGTTATATTATTTCTTTCCGCCTATTATTTGTAGTATTCCTTGGAAGTTCGTGAATTATGACACCAGACCCTGGGGTATTCTTAGAGTTATTTATATGATTAGTTCGTGGCTCGATTTATTTATTGGTTTAGTTATTTACACTTGGAGTTATTCATTGGAAACCATTAGTCTTAGTTTACCTTAAATTTATTTTATTGTGCTTAAGTAAGTAATCAAAGGAAAATAGCTAATCGAACTCTAACATTGACTTACCTACAAAGTGTGGTGTTAGGCGCCATCACGATCCCTAAGGTTAGGAATTTGGGTCGTGACAAGTTGGTATCAGAGCACTAGGTTGCTTAGGTCTCACAATTCATGAACAAGCTTGTTAGAGTCAGAAGGATCGGTACGGAGACGTCTGTACTTATCCCTCAGAGGCTATCGAGTTAGGAAACAAGTCCGTTTGTATTTCTATTCTATCGTCGATTCTTGTTATCTCCAAAAAAACTGATTGAATTCTTCTATTCTCTCGCAGATGGCGAGAACCCGTGCTTCCTATTCCGCTAACCAATCATCCGATCATCCAGTAGCGGTAGTAGCAGCTCCAAATAAGGGCAGAGGCCGAGGCCACGCCAGAGGCCGGGGCTGGGGCAGGACACAGCCTGTTGCTCAGACAGCAGCCCCAGGTTATGATTTATGAGGGGGTTCCCGCTCAGACCGCTCCGGCGGGACCGGATCAGGTCCCAGAGGGGTTTATTGCCACCCCAGTGCTTCAGGACGCCTTGGTCCATTTAGTAGGCATCATGGAGAGTGTGGCCCATACTGGCACCCTCCCCGTGGCAGCGGCCACATCTCGGGCTGGAGGAGGGATTCAGACTCTCGTTACTCATACTCCTTATCAGGCTACTCCTCAGGTTCAGACCCCAGCAGCTAATCTGGTTGGGGTAATTCAGTCAGTTATTGTAGTGCCGGTTGTTGATGGGGCAGCTATGTCCACTGATGCTTTGTGGAGACTGGAGAGGTTTATCAAGCTTTTCCCTGTTTACTTCAGTGGTGCTACTTCGGAGGACCCTCAGGAATATTTGGATAGTTGTCATGAGGTGTTACGTAATATGGGCATTTTGGAGACCAGTGGGGTCGATTTTGCTGCTTTTTAGATGATTGGTTCCGCCAAGAAATGGTGGAGGGATTATCTGTTGACTAGACTAGTTGGGTCGCTTGCCTTAACCTGGGATCAGTTTTCTCATCTCTTTATGGAAAATTTTTTGCATGTTACTACTCGAGAGGAGAAGCGTCGTCAGTTTGAGAGACTTCAGCAGGGCAGCATGACAGTGACCCAGTATGAGACTCGTTTCGTGGATTTGGCTAGACATGCTATTCTTTTGTTTCCCACACAGAGAGAGAGGGTCAGACGGTTTATTAAGAGCCTTGCTCAACCCATCAGGCTGCATATGGCCAAGGAGACAGGGACCAAGATTTTTTTTCAGGATGCAGCTAACGTGGCTATGAGGGTTGATTCGGTTCTCGGGATGGGAGTTCAGGGGTCTGACAAGAGACCTCGCCATTCCGGTGGTTTCAGTGGTGCCTCATCTGGAGACGGGACTTCATTTAGCAGAGGCCATTCTTCCAGGACATTTCATTCGGCACTACAGGCTTCGCATGGTACTTCAGGTGGTTGTGGTTCTTATCCGCCTCCTTCTGCTCAGCCAATCTACAATGCTCCTTCAGCTCCTATTAGAGCACCTCCTCTGTAGAGTTTTCATCATGGTCGGCCGGTTTTCCCCGGCCATCTTACTTATCAGGAGGGATGTTTTGAGTGTGGTGAATATGGGCATGTCCGGAGGACTTGTCCGAAATATGCAGGTAATCAGTTTCAGCATCAGGGTTCTCGTGCTATAGTTTTGGCTCCAGCTCCAGTACCACATGGCCAGCCATCCAGAGGTAGGGATGAGCCAGTTAGAGGTAGAGGCCAGAATGTTAGAGGTGGAGGTCAGGTAGCTAGGGGTGGACGCCATCCGGCTAGAAGTGAAGGTCCTCCCAGAGGTGTGATGCAGGATGCTGAGGCCCAGCCCCGACTGTATGCATTTCCAGCCAGGCCTGAGGCAGAGTCCTCCGACATTGTTATTACAGGTATCATTTCAGTTTTTGATAGAGCTGCTTCAATTTTGTTTGATTCAAGGTATACTTATTCTTATGTTTCATCCTATTTTGCCTCGTATTTGAATGTGCCCCGTGATTCCTTGAGTGTTCCTGTTTATGTGTCTACACCGGTGGGGGATGCTATTGTGGTAGATCATGTGTATCGTTCGTGCGTAGTAGTCATTGAAGGTCTTGAAACTAGTGTGGATATTTTACTTCTAGACATGGTCGATTTTGATGTTATATTGGGCATGGATTGGTTGTCGCCCTATTATGCCATCTTGGACTATCACGCCAAGACAGTTACCTTAGCTTTGTCGGGGTTGCCTCGATTAGAATGGAAAGGGACTCCTGGTCATTCTCCCAGCCGAGTGATTTCATATGCCAAAGCTCGTTGCATGGTGGAGAAAGGGTGTTTGGATTATTTGGCTCATATTTGTGACTCCGATGCCGAGGTTTCTTCCATAGAGTCAGTTCCTATCATTCGTGAGTTTCCCGAGGTATTTCCTGCAGACCTCCATGCTGTCGCGCCCCCTTTTTCCCTCTCCTTTCAGATTGGTCAGGGTTTTTGACATTATTGGGGAAACTCATTTCCTTTTGGGATGAGGGATGTAAGGATTTGAAGAGTCTCTACCTAACGAATTACGGTGCGTTAGGGAACCTATTAAGTGTTATAATAACACTAATTGAATAACCAGAGATTGGGTAAGGGCTTGAAATTACTCCAAGGGGAAGGTGTTAGGCACCCCTCAAAGTCCACAACTGTGGTTCCCGGCCAAACAAACTTTGTGAATTTAAGCAAGTAGCAAATAAGCAGTCAAAGTATACACATGGAAACAAGTAATAGTTTTGAAAAGATTCGCAGTCTAAGTACACATATGTAGGGGATAGGGGGTCCTAAGTTGTTTATCCTATAGGATCACATTAATGCAATGCCCGGTAACCACTTCTCAGTGAGGGGCTACACGTGGCATTAGCGCACCGTCGTCATATCCATATCTACCCTTTACCCCATCCCTTAGCGGTTATTAAGCGAGTTTAATTAGCGATCTCTATGTGTGATGTTACCCGTCCCTTCTTAATGGTCCTGGAGGAATTTAGGATCTCTAAGTATAGGTAGTTCTAGACAGACCCCTAAGGTTTTTAAAAGGATAAAATTCTAAGCGACATGCAAGAACAAATAAGACTAATCAGATAAATGCAGGGAAAGCAGTTATGGGACCCAGATTTACCTCCACAAGTAATGCACATAATCAGCACGTATCAAACACAAACAAGAGGTAGTTTTATTAGACAGGATATCTAAGTGAATGTCAATGCACAGAAATATGAAGCTTGATTTATAAACTCAATAGCAATGACCTAATCAGTTTGCCTACTGATTTTAAAACCTGTGTCTTAAAACAGTAAACACAACCAAGCAGTGTTCCGGCTTTTAAATAGATTGATTACCTAAGGCTTTCCTAGGCGTGGGAATGTGCATAATAATTACCAGAATTGTTAAAAAACAGTTCAGAAGTTGTTTTACCTAAAAGCATGTTGTTCTAGGTGATACGATTATGTAGAGATTGTTACTAGTTTTATTAAGAGCAAGACAATTAGATATGACATTGTTTTTACCCTTTTCGTGAGTCAGTAGTTAAACTAGGCGTGGTTAAGCAGATACAAACGAAATCCTAGAGCAGGATATCTAATATGCACATATAAATGCAGGATGGTTAAGACATCATTTCAGGATACACAGAATTCCTAAAGGCATGATTTCTAAAATGCACAAAGAGTTACAGGGTGATGGAGACATGATTTAGAATGCACAGGAGTAACAGCTTTTATGTTAACGTTGTTTATTGTCCTAGGAGCAAGATTTCTAAGCGACAAACATAAAGCAGGGATGAGATGCTGAAACAATAGGCATGAAATCCTAGGAACATGGTATCTAGTGCATGCTTGTCATGGTTCGAATGAACACACTGGTCCTAAAACATGGATTCTAATGCAGATAGAAATAACGTAAAGCTTAAAACATGATTTCTACCCCATGATGTTGACATAACTATATGGCTACCCTCATCATTTCACTAGTCATCCCCAATATTTATTTACAAATAATTATTACAGACCAATAGCTGAATGAATTACATAAATAGATATAAAAAAAGAAGTAAAACTGTAGGGAGCCTGAGCAGGCCCATATAAATAGGATGTTCATAACCTCAACTGTCAAAATTTCATAACCTTCCTCGTGTCCGGGTGTGTCAGAGTTCCCTAAGGACCTCAAGGATCCCGTGCAGTTCTCACACCCAGATTTCATAACCATAACTAAGTAAGTGCAGTGTGGAAGTGCCAACCCCAGTGCATCAGAGTTCAGAGGGATCTCAGAGGAATCCCAAAGCAGTCACACACTGGAGAGGCAGAACTTAAGGACCTAAGAGTAGAGTGAGAGTGCTTGACATGGTTTTGAAAACGCTTTGGTATAAAACAATATTGAAAAGACTCGGTTGAAGTTTATAAAAGTATAAAGTGGTTTAGTAGTAAAATTGTTTGAACAAGAGTAAGGTAATTAAAAAAACAGTAGATCAACTACAGAACATAACAGGTTCATCAACACTCAAACAACAGTCCTTCACACAAGGGTAAGGGGGTTGGGGACAGATACAGCACCCAAGGTGGGCATATAATAAGCATAATCATAAAAGTCTCAAGGAATAACATACAATATGTCATGGGTTCCAAAATTTCTAATTGGGGACATGGTCGCATAGAATCAGAAGTGCTTAGGGACTTGTGGGATTGGGGATAACTAATGATGTAAACATAGTATAGGAGTATGAATTTCAGAACAAAGAAGACATAGTGGCATCAAACTGAATTGAGCATATAGTCAGAACAAATTAAGGTAACAATAGCACAATAGGTTTATACCAGAACTAGGCACTCATAGACAAGCATTCAAAGCCAGAGTAGAGTCACAATGGAGACAGATTAGACAGGAAGTAGACATGTTCCTAAATAGGCTGATCTTAAAAGGGGGTTAGAACATAACTAGTATACTAAGTAAAAAAAGTTAAACACATGTTCAGAAGCAAACAATAGACAGAACAGATTAGTAAAATTATAAACTAAAGCAGTAAAAGAAACACATTGATTTTGGAACTTGAATTTAAAATCAGAACATACCAGTAAAGAGAATAGACACAAAGTGAAGAACAGGAAAGTGCAATAGTTAGCCTTGGCTTGCATCCGGCTAATTCAGTAGCAATAGCAAGTAACAAAAGTAAGCAGAAGAGTTATTGAGTGTATGAGAGAGTTGTGAACTAATGTGAGTTCGTGTGTAGAAGACTGTCTCATGAGAGTAGAAGAGAGCAGTATATATAGTAGTTTGAAAGCTAGGTAAATAAGGTAAGATTCAAACTGTTTAGTAATTATAGAACTCGGAATCAATTAGAGTAAAATCAGTCCAAGTCTTCCCTTAATCAAGGGAATCAGTTCAAACGGTAGAAAGACAGGTAACAAATAAGGAAAGAAATCGTATATAGCTAGAGTTTAACATCTAAGGAAATAATTCAAACACAGTACAAGTATAGAACATGTAATTAGGGCTAGGTTCATAAAATTCTAATTAAGGAAACAATATTAAGAGTCAACAAATAATACAATCAATCGTAAAAAGGAAAGCAGTAATTTAAAAGTCATGAAAAAATAGGGAAATAATCAGAAATAGGCATACCAGTATCAACCCAGGAAATCAGGGGTTCAAAGAATCAAATTAATACTAACTTTAAGGGAGATATTATAAACTTCCATGAATAAACAAATAAACAGAGTAAAAACAGGCAGAACCAAATTAGAAACCCTAATGAGATGTTACTAGGGCGAAAACCACAAAATACTCAAATTAATCAAAGCAAATTCATGAGAATCAAATATACAGACAGGTTGAGTGAACGAACAGTAAAGACGAACTCAAAACCCAAAACTAAAGCTTGAAAATTAGGGGTTTTTAACAAAACTGATTGGGGTTAAAAGGAAGCTTAACAAATCAATCAAACACATAAGAATCAAGTAATAACACTTAGAAAATCAGCGAGAATCATTTTTGAAGAAAGGTTTTATAAACCCTAGTCATGAAGATGAAGAGACTCTTCGAAAAACAGAAAGGTTTTCATAGAAAAACAGTAAAATAACTCAAAATACTCTCATATCTATTACAGATCTAGAGAGTCAAGAGATAAAATTAGGGTTTCGGAGAGGAACAAACCAAAGATAGAGAGATTCCGGCTTAGAAACTATAGGTTTAGCCGGAAAATAGAAAGATATTACTCAATCGGGACATGGCGGCCTGAGAATGTTGAGCACAGGCCCAAGGGGTAGGTAAACGGCCACTGGTCCCTTGAGAACCTCAGAGATGGCATGAATCCAGTCATGAAGGAGCCATTGAGGCTAGGGGTGGTGGTGAGAACCAACATAATCAACGGAGAGCCAACAATGGCGGGTGGAAGCCATGGTTAGGCAGAGGGAGTTTGAGAGAGAGTGAGGGAGTTACGGCGGATGAGGATGAGAGAATGAGAAGGGTTTGGGGGGTATAGGTTAGGTTAAATTAGGAAAGGTTAAATCCGGGTCGGTTATCAAAATTGATCAACGGCCAAGATTAAATCAGCATTGGGTCAGGTAGATTTAGGGTCTATTGGGTCAGGTATAGTTAGGTGTTTGGGCTGGTCTAATTAGGCTAAAATTGAAATAGAATAGGCTATTTGTTAAATACCCAATTTAAATTAATTAAAATAATTTGTAAAATAGTTAATAACTATAAAAAAAAAAATCATGCATAGAAAATAGTTTAAAATGATTATTTAGTATTTAAAAATACAAATGACTAATTTAGGGTAAAAAATAGTACAAAATTATATGTTTGGGCTATAATTGCAAAGTTATTGCAATTATAGCCAAAAAGTGCAAATTTGGCTATTTATGGAATAATTTGGTCATAATAGGACCATAAATAATAAATTAAATCAAGAAATGTTTTTTGAAATCATTTGTGATGCAATTTTGTAATTATTTATTGGAAATGAAATACTGGACAAATTAATAAAATGTAGAAAAATTATGGGAAAATACCAATTGCTACTAATGCATGATTTTGAAGGTATATATGCAACTTTAAAAATATTTTGGGAAAAATTAGGTATCAACACCTGCTGGGGATGCCAACCGACAGGGATATTGACTTCTGTATTGATGTGGCTCCGGGCACTCAGCCCATTTCCATTCCTCCATATCGGATGGCCCCACCAGAATTGAAGGAGTTGAAGGAACAGTCACAAGACTTTTGTAGATAAAGGTTTCATCAGCCCTAGTGTCTCGCCCTAGGGTGCACCGATTTTGTTTGTAAAGAAAAAAGATGGGTCGATGAGGATGTGTATAGATTACTGGCAGCTGAATAAAGTTACTATCAATAATAAGTATTTGTTGCCGAGAATTGACGACTTATTTGATCAGCTTCAAGGTGCTAGAGTGTTTTCAAAAATTGATTTGAGGTCGGGCTGTCATCAGCTGAAGATTAGGGCGTCCGGTGTTCCTAAGACAGCCTTTCGGACGAGGTATGGGCACTATGAATTTTTGGTTATGTCTTTTGGGCTGACTAATGCTCCAACAGCCTTTATGGATTTGATGAATCGGGTTTTCAAACCTCATCTGGACTCTTTCGCGATCGTGTCCATTGATGATATTCTAATATACTCCCGCAGTCGGGAAGAGCATGAGCAACACCTCCTTATAGCCCTTCAGACTTTGAGAGATAATCAGTTGTATGCCATGTTTTCAAAATGTGAGTTTTGGTTAGATTCAGTAGCCTTCTTGGGCCATATCGTATCAGCTGAGGGTATTCAGGTTGATCCTAAGAAGATAGAGGCAGTCAAGAACTGGCCTAGACCCACTACAGCCACGGAGGTCAGGAGCTTCTTGGGTTTGGCGGGTTACTACCGTCGTTTCATGGAGGGCTTCTCATCTACAGCGGTGCCAATGACTAAGTTGACTCAGAAAGGTGCCCCATTTAAATGGTCAGACGAGTGCGAGGCGAGCTTTCAGAAGCTCAAAACAGCCTTGACTTCAGCATCGGTGTTGGTGTTACCATCAGATTCAGGTTCTTTCATGGTGTATTGTGATGCTTCCCCAGTTGGACTTAGAGCAGTATTGATGCAGGATGGTAGGGTGATTGCATATGCGTCTCGGCAGCTGAAATTCCATGAGA
This sequence comes from Nicotiana knightiana, assembly GCA_005239525.1. Lineage (NCBI taxonomy): Eukaryota > Viridiplantae > Streptophyta > Magnoliopsida > Solanales > Solanaceae > Nicotiana > Nicotiana knightiana. The sequence goes on from ML413842.1 coordinate 32,502, forward strand.
AGAATTATCATGTTCATGACTTAGAGTTGCCAACCATTGTTCATGCATTGAAAATTTGGAGGCACTATCTTTATGGTGTGACGTGTGAGGTTTTCACTCACCATCGCAGTATCTAGTACTTATTCAAGAAGAAAGATCTAAATTTGAGGCAGCGGAGATGGTTAGAGTTACTGAAGGATTATGATGTCACTATATTATATCACCCGGGGAAGGCCAACGTGGTGGCCGACGCATTGAGTAGAAAGGCGGTGAGTATGGCCAGCCTTGCATATATTCCAGTCGGTGAGAGACCATTAGCTTCAGACATTCAGACGTTGGCTAGTCAGTTCGTGAGGTTGGATATTTCATCCAGCAGTGTTCTAGCTTGTACAGTCGCTCGGTCTTCTCTAATTGAGCATATTTGGGAACGGCAGGATGATGACCCGCATTTGATGGTTCTTAGGGACACAGTTCGGCGCGGTGGTGCCAAGCAGGTTACAGTTGGAGATGACGGCGTTTTGAGGATGCAGGTTCGTATATGTGTACCTAATGTTGATGGCCTTCGTGAGTTGATCCTTGAGTAGGCTCACAGTTCTAAGTATTCGATTCACCCAGGTGCAGCCAAAATGTAACATGATTTGAGGCAGCATTATTGGTGGAGAAGGATGAAAAAGGACATTGTAGCTTATATGGCTTGTTGCTTAAATTGTCAGCAGGTAAAGTATGAGCATCAGAGACCCGGTGATTTGCTTCAGCAGATAGAGATTCCCGAGTGGAAGTGGGAGCGTATCACTATGGACTTTGTTGTTCGACTCCCGCGGACCCAGAGGAAATTTGATGCAGTGTGGGTTATTGTGGATAGGCTGACTAAATCAACACATTTCATTCCTGTGGCGAGTACTTACACTTTGGAGCAGTTGGTTGAGTTATATATTCAGGAGATTGTTCGCCTTCAAGGTGTGCCTGTGTCTATCATTTCTGAGCGGGGCACGCAGTTTACTTCGCAATTTTGGAGGGCAGTTCAGCGTGATTTGGGTACCCGAGTGGAGTTGAGCACAGCATTTCATCCTCATACTGACGGGCAGTCCGAGCGTACCATTCAGATTTTGGAGTACATGCTCCACACTTGTGTTATTGACTTTGGAGGTTCTTGGGATCAATTATTGCCGTCGGCGGAGTTTGCTTATAATAATAGTTATTAGTCGAGCATTCAGATGGCTCCTTATGAGGCATTATATGGTAGACGGTGCAGATCGCTAGTTGGATGGTTCGAGCGGGGAGAGGCTCGATTACTGGGTACAGACTTAGTTCAGGAGGCCTTAGATAAGGTCAAGGTTATTCAGGAGAGACTTCATGCGGCTCAGTCTAGGAAAAAGAGTTATGCTGATCATAAGGTTCGTGATGTGGCATTCATGGTTGGAGAGAGAGTATTACTTCGTGTATCGCCCATGAAAGGTGTTATGAGGTTTGGAAAGAAGGGTAAGTTGAGCCCTAGGTATATAGGGCCGTCTGAGATTCTTGATAGGTGGGGGAGGTGGCTTATAGAGTTGCGATGCCTCCAGGGTTATCCTCAGTTCATCCGGTATTCCATGTGTCTATGCTCCGAAAATATCATGTGACCCTTCCCACGTGTTAGATTTCATCTCTGTCCAATTGGACAAGGACTTGACTTATGAGGAGGAGCCGGTAACCATTTTAGACCGGCAGGTTCGTCAGTTGAGGTCTAAGAGTTATCCTTCAGTACGAGTGCAGTGGAGAGGCCATCCCGTTGAGGCAGATACTTGGGAGTCCGAGTCGAACATGCAAAGTAGAAATCCACACATGTTTTCCAATTCAGGTAATTTTCTATGTCCGCTCGAGGAAGAATGTTTGTTTTAGAGGTGGAGATTGTGATGACCCAAGGGGTCATTTTATGAATTTAGACTTTGTTCTAGGTTTACTATCCATAAAAAGGTTAATTTTAAATACTTCAATTTGCGTGCGCAGTCCGGGCGTGAAACCGGAAAGATTTTATGTGAAAATCTGAGAAATAGTAATTTCTAGAGTCAAAATATGATTATAGTTGACTTTGGTCAATATTTTGAGTAAACGAACTTGGATCTGTGTTCCGACTATCTCGGGAGGTCCGTAGTAAAATATGAGACTTAGGTGTATTCCCGTAAATGAATTCTGAGGTCCCAAGCCTTAGAAAATAATTATTGAAAAAAATTGTTCTGCTGGTTAATTCAAGAAATAAAGAAATGAAATAATATGTGAAATATATTATATCGGGCCCGTATTTTGGTTCCGGATCCCGGAACAATTTCGTTATGTTTTTTAATCCCTATTTGTGAAGTTTCATGAGAATCGGAGTTGATTTGATGTAATTCGGATATCCGGTTGAAAAGTTAGGAATTTCAGTGTTCTTGAGGAAATCTTAAGTTTTGAGGCTAAATCTGTAGATTTTGATGTTATTTTGATGATTTGATTGCACGAACAAGTCCGTATGATATTTTCAGACTTGTGTGCATATTTGGTTTGGAGCCACGAAGGCTCGGGTGAGTTTCGGGTAGGCTACGGAGTGTATACACTTAGAAAAATACCCCAACAGCTGAACATATGGTGTGCAGGCCTCAGATCTCGCAAATGCGAGGTCGGGCTTCGCAAATGCGAAGCTAGTGGCCAGCCTCAGATCTCGCAAATGCGAGGTCCTGGGGTCGCAAATGCGAAGGGCCCTGTCGCAAATGCGAGGTTCTGTTCGCATTTGCGATATCTCTCTGGAAAGCCCAGGGTTCGCAAATGCGAATTCCAGTTTGCAAATGTGTTTGCTTGTATCCTGAATATTTGAGATAATTTTATCCATGGTCATTGAACTTTTGTGTTTTTTACCTAAAAGTCACTTTTCTATTTTTTGTTACGTAAAAATCATTCAACTTTGTGTTCATTACGTAACTAATCTCTTTCAATTCCTAACAACTATTAACAAAATTACAACCCAAAAATCTAGAGTTTTCATGGTAAAAATTTGATTTTTGGGTAGAACTTAGAAATTTCAACTTTTGGGAATTGGACTTTGAATTAAGGTCGGATTCTAATACCAATTGTATATACGGGCTCGGGGGAGATTGGGTAAACAGGTTTTGGTCCAAACCTCGAGTTTAGACCAAGTGAGTCCGCGGTCGATTTTTGAATTTGAATAAGAAAACTTAGTAAAAACCATTGCTTTTCAATAAAGATGATTCCTTTAGGCTATGATTGATAACATTGAACAAATTGTGATTAGATTCGAGCGGGTTAGAAACAAATTCTAAAGGAAAGGCAGTTCTAGAGCAGTGAAGTGCTTGTTAGATCGAGGTAAGTGCTTGGTTTAACCTTGACTTGAGGGAATAGGAATCCCCAACTTAATTGTTATGTGAAGTTTCATGTGTGTGGTGTATAGGTGAGGTGACGAGTATCTATGCACCAGCAAGTTGTCTGCTTACATGATCCATTCCCTGTTTCCAGTATAATTTCTTCATGTTTAATTGTTTCATGTTCATTGTTGTTTTTTATTAGTTACTTGGCTTAGGGACTTACTGTTAAGTCTTGTTGCAAGTATTATGGGAGAAGTAATAGTGTTTTTCCGTGGAATTTTCGTGGTACATAAAGATTGGATGGGTTGACATTGTTTTACGAGATATATATATATATATATATATATATATATATATATATATATATATATATATGTTTAATTTTTGTGATAATATTGATGAGTTTATGAGAAGTACAATTTTCTGTTTAATAAAATGATAGTGATAAGGGTGGACAGGCCAAATAAATGATAGTGATAAGGGTGGACAGGCGAAATAAATGATAGTGATAAGGGTGGACAAGCGAAATAAATGATAGTGATAAGGGTGGACAGGGGAAATAAATAATAGTGATAAGGGTGGACATGGGAAATAAATGATAGTGATAAAAGTGGACAGGTGGGATCGGGTTGCACGCTGCAACAAGATAGTGATAAGAGATGATACTTATGTTTTACTGGATTTCAAAAATGTTTTGTTGGTTTTTGAAACTCAAGGATATGAAACTTACAGATTTGAAAACTTATTGTTTTACTCTACTGTTTCTCATATTATGCACGTACGGTTGTTTTAAAGTAAGGTTTGGAAATTTATGTGAGATCTTGGTTACAGCTGAGGCCTGGAATAGGCGACTGAGTTATTTGATTGATTATTGCAGTTGATCTTTCTTATTTGTGTAGAATTGTTTCCTTGCTCTATTATATATTTTGTTACAGGTTAAGTTATAATTTCCCCGCCTTAGCCTCATCACTACTTCGTCGAGGTTAGGCTCGGTACTTACTTAGTACATGGGGTCGATAATACTGATACTACACTCTGCACTCTTTTGTGCAGATCCAGGTACCGGCCAGCAGTAGAGATTTTTAGTAGCAGCTATCCATTATCCGGAGACACAAGGTATATCTTCTGGCGTTCGCAGATCCCGAGAGTCTTCTCTTAGTTCGTACAGACTGTTTTTTTATATTTTTCTCAAAACAATTGTATTATTTCTTTCCGTCCATTATTTGTAGTATTCTTTAGAAGTTCGTGAATTATGACACCAGACCTTGGGGTAGTCTTAGAGTTATTTATATGATTAGTTCGTGGCTCGGTTTATTTATTGGTTTAGTTATTTACACTTGGAGTTATTCATTTGAAACCATTAGTCTTCGTTTATTTTAAATTTATTTTATTGTGCTTAAGTAAGTAATCAAAGGAAAATAGCTAATCGAATTCTAACATTGGCTTGCCTAGAAAGTGTGATGTTAGGCGCCATCACGATCCCTAAGGTTGGGAATTAAGGTCGTGACAATTTTTTTATTAACTCCATCGTTTGCATTCGTCTCCCCCCATCTCTTGAAGGTAGCAATTACAGGTTCTTTTTGATGCTTGATTCCAAGTGAATTTCCAATGGAATTCCAAATGAAGTTTGTTGTGTCACTATTGTTAAAAACATGCTGCATTTTCTCCACATGCGCATAAAGACAATAAGAAAATCTAGAAATGATATTAGTGCCAAATATGCATATAACATCGTCAAAAGTCAATTATTTTTAAAAAGTCTCCAAGTGATAAAAGAGATTTTGAAAGGGATAGTGATATGCCAGATTTTGCTTATGAAATCATTTTTTTTGCTTTTTAAATCTATTAGACTGCCAAACGAGGAATACTTTCCTATATGGAATATTTCTGATAATGGAATGAAGTCGGCGAGATGAAAAGGAGGACTTCATTAAGCTTGTTGATATTCCATTCTTCATTATGCATAAATTGCTTCGCCTGTAGTTTGGCAGACCTACTACCACTTTGTAAAATATTGGCTAATATACCTTTATCGGTCCAATTACCCCACCAGAAACTACAGTTGCCTTTCTGAACTTTCCATGTGATATTATGCTCCATTTTAACTCTAATCCTCAACATATTTTTCCATATGTGAGAATCAGTTGGATTCAATCTTTTGCTCACCGAATTAGCTCTTTTATAGTATTTATTCTTGAGAAAAGTAGCCCAAATGGAAGGTTGAGTTCTGAATCTCCGCCATCTTTTGATGCTAAGAGTGTCAATAATATCTTCTATTTTCCTGACATCAACTTCACCTTTGTCTTTAGGAAGACAAAGATTGTTCCACGAACTCCAATGATATTTATTTCTACCTTCATTAGACCCCTAAAAGAACTTAGCAAAGTGCTTCTCCATGAGCTAAGTAATTCCTTTAAGAAGGTTCATAGCAGACAACATATAAGTGGAAAGAGGTTGGAGGACATGTTTAATCAAGATCATTCTCCCTCCGGGAGATATCATATTGCCCTGCCATTCATTAAACTTTTTGACAATTTTAGAGAGCATTCCATCAAAGAGACTGGTAGACTTTCTCCCATAATAGATAGGGCATCCCAGATAGATAAATGAGAAAGGATTATCCATAAAACTATTGACATTTCTAATTTTTTTTATTCTGTTGTCAAAAGTATGAAGAGTTGTGATAAAGAAACTCTTGTCATTGTTAACTTTCTGGCCGGATGCCTTTTCATATCTGTCAATAAGCTTCTAAATGAGACTGATTGTGATATTGTTACCTCCACAGAAAATTACAATATCATCTGCATAAGCTAAATGGTTAATGATAGGATCTTTGTGATATCACCATCCTGAAAGGGTAAATCTTATAAAATCATTCAGCTCAATGAGAGATTTGTAAAGAACCTCAGCTCCAATAATAAACAATGAATGAGATAAAGGATCCCCTTGTTTGAAGCCTTGTGAAGATGTGAAAAAACTAGTTCTGGCCCCATTAATAATGACGGAGTACCAGACTCTTTGTACAAGCCCCAGATAAGATCGATCCAATTTTTAGAGAAACCAAACTTCCTCATCACTGCTATTAGGAAGGTCCATGAAATCCTATTAGCCATGTCAAGATTTATAATTATATTGCCTTCTCTATTCTTTTTGTTCACATCTTGAGAAATCTCTTATGTTAGGAGAATGTTTTCAGTAATGATTCTTCTCTTGACAAAACCACTCTAGTTCTCCGAGATTAGCTTCCCAAGAATAGGATTCATTCTTCTAGATAGGATTTTAGAAATAATCTTGGCTGTGAAATTACTCAAACTAATAGGTCTCAAATCCGAGAAACTACTAGGAGAGTCTACTTTAGGAATAAGGCAAGACATATATGTGAGAAGAACTTGGTAAGTCTCCTACCATCGAAGACATCCTGAACAAATTCTCTAATGTCATCCTTAATGATATCCCAACATGTTTGAAATTTTTTTTTATTATAACTATCCGGCCCAGTTGAACTAGTAGGACTCATTCTAAATACAGCATATTTGATCTCTTAAATGACAGGAATGGTTGTTATAATTTCATTATCTTCGACATTGACTCATTGAGGAATACATTTGATGATTGTTTGATATTGAAAAACTGCAGAAAATGGTGAACAGTTGCTTTGCCAAATGTTAGCATCTCCTTCAATCCAATAACCTCTATGGTCCTCAATTCTATGAAGATGTAGTCTTCTTCTTCTATCTCTGATGGTGCTATGGAAATTTTTAGTATTAGAGTCGCCTTCTTCAAACCAGTTCACTTTAGCTTTCAGTCTGAGAATGGCATCCTGTATCCTATCCATCTAATATTTTTCTGCTTGACCTCTATTAAATTCAGCTCTGGAATGATCATTATTGTTATTGAGATCGATTTGCTCGAGATCTTATATTTTGTTTTCCCAAAACTGGACTTTTTCAAAGATATTGCCAATGTCTTCTTTATACCATTGAGTCAGTCTTCTGCTAAGCATTTTAAGCTTTTGTTATAACCTCCACAAAGGATTACCATGAACCTGATTACTTCATATCTCTTCTACTACCTGCAAAAAAGATGGTTGGTCAGTCCAGAAATCAAGAAACTTAAAAAATTTAATCCCCTATTAATTTTGATCATGACAGTGAATAAGTAAGGGTCTATGATCAAACCCAGTTCTAGCCAAATGATTGATTACATTGTTTTGAAAAATCTGAGACCATTGGTCATTAATAAAACTATGTCAAGCCCTCTTCCAGATTTTTTTTCTAGGTTCTCAATTGTTACATCATGTGTATTTTGACCCAATAAAACCTAAATCCATCACACCACAGTTATCCATATAAGTATTGAATTCAAGGCTTTTGTTCATTCTATTTGGTCTGCTATCTTTCTTCTCATCAGAGTCTAAAATGACATTGAAATTTCCCCAATACAACATGGCCCATTCACCTGAAAATGAGTAGACTATTCCATAGTTCTCTCTTTTCTTCTGGAGTGCATTTAACATACAATGTTGTGAGATAGAGATCACTATCGGCATCCATATAATGCAATTTAATAGTGATCGGTTTATCGTTATTGTTCAATACAGTGGTCATGTTGTTACCTGACCATCTGACCACATGATCCAAATATGTTAAATAGCATCCAACAGTATTAGAATAACAATGGTGATAGCCTAGGAATCTCCTGCACCTCTCAATTTGATTGATGCTGGCAAAAGGTTCCAATATAGCAATAAGTTTCACCTTATAGATGGTAATCAGTTTTTTTAACCTTGATAAGGATTTTTTGGTATTAACTTCTCTAATGTTCTAAAATATAGCACTTATCATGGAAAAATCAAAGAAATTAGCATGAGTTTCCTCCTTTAGGAGGTATAGTATCTTTGTTTTTGTTGTTTTTTTTCCTTTTTTCTTGCTTTTTTCTTTGGTTCCTATGACCTGGAAAGAACCATCTTTCAGTTTTGTTTGCAATTGGTCATCCAGGATCATGAAAGTCACCCTATTACGGGAGGTCGCGTATCTGGAAACAACGATTAGTGGATATTGGTACTGTCACTGCACAGCAAGCAAAGGATTGGGGATTCAGTGGTGTAATGTTAAGAGGTTCTAGGGTATGCTGGGATTTGCGAAAAACAGCACCTTACGATGTTCATGACCAATTGGATCCTGACATACCAGTAGGTACCAGAGGAGATCGCTATGATCGTTACTGTATTCGTATCGAATTTCTCTCAAGCGTCTTGGTATTGGATCCGCTCTTCTGTTAACATGAACATGAATTAGATTCTATTCTAATTTTTTATTCTTAAGCCTCTCTTTCCTCTTGTTTTTGGGGTTCATAACCGGTGCTATTGAATCTGCAGTTAAGGGAATATCACGGAGTTAGTCGGGGCTTCTTCCTCGAGTCCTGTCATGATCGCGCACTCGACGAAAGAGCAGGGAGGAGTGCGGGACGAACTCATGCTGGAAAAACTCGTCGACGCCGTCAAGTATATTGTAGACGTGGACGAGTTGCCCGAGTGGTTTGTGGCATGCTTTTCATGTTTCAAATTGGATTCAACATTGAGATCAACCACCACATCAATACCAGGGAGATTTTTAATCTCAGATGGTATGGTAGTTGATTCATTGACGTAGTCTTTTCATATATGAGCTTTCTTTTCTGCTTGTCTTTGATATTGTTATTGTTTGATTGCCCTTAATTGGCATTCTCCAGCTCAACATCGTTCTTTCGGCACGACTGGCTCTTAGCCGTACCTACATTACAAACTTGACCTCCCTTTCTATTATTTTCAAGAATTTGAGTGGTTTGAGTATTATCTTTGGCAATGTCATTTTCAGATCCATCAAGATTGTTCCCTTTTTCATTGCCTTTGACTCTCCATTCTGATTTTCCATAGCTTTTTGTTCTTCCAATTCTTTTGCTTTAGCAGCTTTCTTCCTTTAGCTCGACAATTGATCATATTATGCCCCAGCTTTCTACATATCTTACAGTATTTTGGAACACCTTCAAATTTCATATTAAAAATATTTTTGAGGAGCATTCTCATATATTTGCCCCACTTAAACAGAGTCTGGTTGTTCTTTTAGAAGGTCGATTTCAGTTCTAACCTTTACCATGCTTGGCTTAGTCCTAACTCTGGTAGCTAAGTCCATCTCAAGAGGTTTACCAATTGGGTTCACAACTTGCTTAACATAATGCCAGGTATGCATGTGAAATGGAAGTCCAGGAAGAAGACCCCATACCGGAGCAACATGCAATTCTTCTTCAGGTTTCAAATCAGGGAAACATTTTTGCAGCCACATCTATTGGCCTTCAATTTCAACGATCCTTCTAAATCAAACGGTATTGAAGTCATCTTCATTGTGAGGTCCAGAAAAGTATTATAGTTGTCGAAAACCTCAATCTTTGTCAATTCCTTAGTTGAAATCAACTCTTTGAATTTTGACCTAACTCTGTCAATTTGGGGTCGTGGCTTGAGAAGTCTCCCACCAATGATAAGTTTGCACTCTTCAGCCATAATGTCATAGTAATCCAATGCTTTGAAAAGCACCGCCGACATCCTGTTGCGAGTGGTGTGGGTGGCGACGACTGACTCTCTGTTATGGCGATTTGAGGGAATCGGCACATTCGAGGAAGCGATGACTTTCTTTGCATATGACAATTTTCCATCTGTATCAGTAAGTGAGCTTTTTTATACGATGGCATGCAACCCTTCATCTCTGTTGTATGAAGTGAAGTTATATAACAGACAGACAATAATTTCAATTTCACTATGCTATTGAAACAAGAAAATTCAAAAATAAACAATTTCAAGAAGATAATATTCCAAAAATGATCAAAATAAAATATAGAAAAAATTAGATGGTTAACTACTTTTTGGGTCGGCTATTAGAGTTTAGCCAGTTTTTCTAATGTATTATCAGAGTTAGTGAAATACGACCTCTTTTCTTAATATCCATAACAAAACTTGATTATCGTAGGTTAAATAAAAGGAAAGAAGGAACTAAAAAGAGAATAAGTAGGAAAAATTTATATCCGTATTAGAGAAAAGCCAAAATTTTGGTGGGTTCAAAGGAGAAAAAAATAAGAGAATAAGTAGGAAATTTATCGTCAATGAATATCCCTATTATTAATGATACTAGGGTTTAGAAGTTACCAATTATTAACGATGCTAGGGTTTAGTTTCTCTTGGTTAAAATTTTATTATTGCTTTAAGAGTCAGATTTTTTTATTTTTTACTTTGTTGTCTTTCATTATTGATGATTGCTTTAACTTGAAAATAATCTTGCTTTGAATACACGATTTGTTGATGGCTGCTTTAATAGGCATTCTTATTTGTTTTTGTATGATCCGGAATATGAGCGAATACATGATTTATTTTTAAATCTTAAATAACAATTTATTAAATTTTTACATTATAATTTTAACCAACACAAACTGTAGCTTAATTTAGTTGTTGGGTACTATATTATATTGCATGATTATCTATGAATCGCACTTATTTTTTATACAAAAATAATAATTTTTAATTACGTATAACTTATTACATCGTCTTTTATATGAAATAAAAAATACCGCATAAAAAATCTTTATAAAATAGTGAAGCAGCTCGCCAAAGTTTTTTAAGTTAAAATGTATATCAAACTAATTAACATTTAAGTCTAAGTGCCTAACAACTATATGTTAGATAAAAGCTAACGGCGAAAAAGTTGGCCTAGACCTTGTTTTGAAATATCTTATAATTAATTGTAACTTAAAATGTCTTTTACAAAAATTGCATGTTAAAAATTAACTGGCATCAGTACAGCTTTGAAGAAGGTAATAAGTAAAAGGACTGCAATGTTGGTGTTACTCCTTTTATTACTCTTGCGGCATAAATTAATATGTCAGCATGTGGGACTTGACCACAACACATTGTGTTGAAAATATTCAGAGTTAATTTTATCCATGGTCATTGAAATTTTTGTGTTTGTTATCCGAAAATCATTTTTCTTTTTTTTTGTTACATAAAAATCATTCAACTTTGTGGTTGTTTGATGTGTGGCTAAAATTCATGGTTTAACGCATTATGTACCTTACATTTTATGTGCGTTAATGGTAAAAATACACCTCGTTTGAGCATAATGAAGTCTATTTAATGTGTAGGTGAATTGGAGATGGAAGTCGAGCTAAATGGAGGTATAAACGTCAAAAATACGCTCAAGAGTCAAAAAGGAGTGAACCTGGCCATGCCAGGCGTTTGGGGGGCATTTGGGCTAAAACCTGGCCTAGCCAGGCGTTTCTGTAACGCCTGGTCCCTGATCCGGTCCAATCCGAGTTTTGAAGGTTTTAAGTGTTTTCCGGTTTGATAAGAAGTCTCCTACATGTTTAGGGTTTATCCCAAACATATAAATAGACCCAAAAATACAACTTTGGGGGACTTTTGCCATTAGAGACAAGAGAAGCTTGTGGAATACTACTCAGCAAAGCAAAACATTGATTTTTACATCCTTTATTCATTACTCTGTAATTTAGTTATGCAAGTTATTTTGGATTTGATTATTATGAGCATGAGTAGCTAATTTCCTTAATCTAGGGTTTTGGTGGAACCCGTTGGGGGATGAACTTATTGTGATATTAATATAGCTTTGATTGGTTGATTAAACTCAATTTGTTCAACTACGTTCTTATTGTAGTTGATTGAAGGACCCTTAATTAGCTGTTCCTATTTATTATGTATCTAATTGAGAGAGAGTGCATATTTAGGTAATTGTTTGAACAACACCACTCCCACAGTATAGACGAAAGTCATAACCGAGGGTTTAGAAGTTGGATTAGAAATATAGATACTTCGGGTGCAATCTAAAGTGAACTGTAATGCAATCTAGCTAGCGTAACTTGAGAGAGTGCGTCTAGTAAATTATCATAATTACTTGAGAGAGATTTATGGTAGATAGAGTGTTCATGATTGATAGAGACAACTAATCAAACTATAAGAAGTATCCAAGAAGGAAGTTCACCAACGGGAGAAACCATGACCTTAGACCTTTATTATAATTTTTTACACCATATTGTTAGTTAATCGTTAATTTATTAATTTTTCAGTAGAAATAGTAAAACATCACCAATTGATATTCAAAAGTCTTGAGAAAATTGATTAAGTAAAGTTGCGTATGCTGACGGCTTGATTGATATGTAAATTCCCTGTGGGATCGACTCTGGGCGTAATACCCCGGATTATATTTGCAACGCCCGTTTAGTCTTTCTATAAGAAATAGTTGAGCGTGATCAAATTTTGGCGCCGTTGCCGGGGACTTAACGGTGTTATCAATTGAAGTTGGAAGAAATACAAAATTCTGAAATATAGTCAATTTTCTTCAATTTTTTATTTACACATTGAAAGTTTAACGTTTGCTAAATTGGTTGTACAGGTGCATGCCTAGAAGCTCATCGAGAACAGGTGAAGTAATTGAAGCCTTATCAGACCCCGAGAAAGTTTTCAAGGCCCTAAACCGAGCCAACCGGAAAAGCAAACAGCAACCATCAATTGAACAACTTGAACCCGACATGGAAGATTCAAATAACAGAAATAACAATGGGGATGTTATGGTAGACCCAGTCGCTCAAATAGGAGCAGAGGATCCTTTATATGACTGGGCACAACCCACGACAGAGAATTTGGCCACTGCGATACTAGTCCCTCAAATACAGGCTGAGTCCTTCCAGATTACAAATAATATGTTGCACTTATTGCAGAACAAGGGACTATTCTCAGGGTCATACATCGAAGACCCCCAGCAGCATTTGAAGAACTTCCTGTCAATTTGCAAAACACAGAGGCAGCCAAACGTCACTCAGGAGGCAATAAAATTGTTGTTGTTTCCATTCTCAGTGACTGGAGCTTCCCAGACTTGGCTAAACTCACTCCCCATCAATTCCATTACCACATGGGAGGAGTTAGTTAAGCAGTTCGTGAACAAGTTTCATCCANTTGATTTAAGGGAATACTGGTTATATGTCCACATCATGGTATTCCAGAGCAGATGTTGGGGCAGCGTTTTTATATGGGTCTGGCTGATACTATTAAGGCAAATGTTGATGTTTCAGCTGGTGGAGCATTCTTGAGCAAAACGTAGAGAGAAAGTCAGATCTTACTTGATAAAATGGCACAGAATTCAGGATGGACAACAAGGAATGCACCCATTACTCCTGTAGTTCACTCAGTGCCATTCGATCCATCTAATAC
>ML413842.1:46228-56896 GCA_005239525.1 Nicotiana knightiana
TGTCCACATCATGGTATTCCAGAGCAGATGTTGGGGCAGCGTTTTTATATGGGTCTGGCTGATACTATTAAGGCAAATGTTGATGTTTCAGCTGGTGGAGCATTCTTGAGCAAAACGTAGAGAGAAAGTCAGATCTTACTTGATAAAATGGCACAGAATTCAGGATGGACAACCAGGAATGCACCCATTAATCTTGTAGTTCACTCAGTGCCATTCGATCCATCCAATACTATTGCAGAGAACGTGGCCACCTTGATAACACAGATGAGCATACTAACTAAGAAGGTGGAGGAATCAGGGAAAAAACAGCAGGTACACATCGTAGATACAACCAATGGGGGCTTATGCACATATTGCATTAGTCAACCATTTGGTAACCAGTGGAATGCAGAAAGCGATCACCCTCTTTATCCAGAAAACATGAATTATGTGTCAAATTATGAATGCCAGAGACAAGGGTGGCAGAACTGGGGTCAGCAAGTTCAACCGTATAGACCACCTGACCAACAGCAGAACAGTGGAAATATGGGTGTCATGAGACCAAAAAGTAATACAGCACCATATCAGAGGCCACAAGGTTATAACCATCAGAATCAACAACAAGCATACTACCCTCCTCAGCATCAGCAGGGAGGAAGGCAAGAAGATGGGTTCTCCAGGTTAGAAGCTATGATGCAGCAAGTTATTGGGTCAAATTCTAAGATCATCGAAAGAGTAGATGACCATGACTCATCCATTAAAAACATCGAGGTGCAGCTGGGGCAGATTTCAAATGCAGTTAACAATCGTCCTCACAGAACTTTACCTGCTGATACTCAGGTGAATCCAAGGGACCAGGGCCCAAAACAGTTAATGGCAGTGACNTCATCGAAAGAGTAGATGACCATGACTCATCCATTAAAAACATCGAGGTGCAGCTGGGGCAGATTTCAAATGCAGTTAACAATCGTCCTCACAGAACTTTACCTGCTGATACTCAGGTGAATCCAAGGGACCAGGGCCCAAAGCAGCTAATGGCAGTGAGTCTCCGCAATGGCAGAGACCTGGACCTGGAATAAGAGATGAGGCATGAAAGTAGATAGACAGATACATTGGTGCAGGTGCCTATTGAAATTGATGACTCAACTCATTTGACCAAGGGCATAGTGCAGCCAGCTGAAGGAGAATCTAATAAGCAAGGTGAAGCTGAGAAATAACTTGAGGAAATCACAGATCCAGCAGTTGAGGTGGTGGTGGAAAAGGAAAAAGAACAGATAACAGGAAAGAAGATAACATCAGCTCCATTCCCTCAAAGGCTGGCAAAATACCGAAGGATGAGCAGTATAAGAAATTCTTGGACATGCTAAAGCAGATACAGGTAAATATCCCATTGATTGATGCATTAAAGGAAATGCCTGGCTAAGCTAAAATGATGAAGGACTTGATGTCCAGAAAATTTGACTTCCAAGATCTGGCTACTGTCACCCTTACTCAGACTTGTAGTGCGGTGGTGACACGTCCTATTGCTGAAAAGTTGTCTGACCCAGGGAGTTCTACAATTCCTTGTACCATTGGCAACTTAGCTTTCGCTAAAGCTCTATGTGACTTGGGAGCCAGCATTAATCTGATGACGCTGACCATATATAAAAGACTGTGGATTGGTAGAGCCAGGTCCACCTCCATGCTGTTGCGACTTGCTGATAGGACGGTGAAGAGATCGTCGGGTATTCTGGACGATGTGTTAGTACAAGTGGGGAAATTTGTGTTCCCTGCGGACTTTGTGATCCTAGACTGCCGAGTATATGAGGAAATTCCCATAATCTTAGGAAGGCCATTTTTGCCCACAGGCAGAGCCGTCATCGATTGTGAGACTGGTGAGCTTAAGATGAGGCTCAATGATGAAGAAATCACGTTCAACGTGCAGAAGTCTATGAGGCGACCAAGTGAGTTCGCCAACTGCTCTCTTTTTTATGCCGTGAATGTGATCCTGGAAGAGGATGATGCATCCCTAACTGTGGGGGACCCTTTGGCTGCATGTTTGATTAACTTAGATGATATGAATGGTGAGGAGCTAGAAGAATGGGTATTATTATTGGATGGAAAAGGGACATGGTTGAGGGCTCTCAAAATTAAACCATTACACTTGGAAAAGAGAGAGAGCCCACCAGCCAAGCCCTCAGTTAAAGTACCACCCAAGTTAGAGTTGAAGCCTTTACCAGCACACCTCAGGTATGCATTTCTTGGACCTAACTCTACATTACCTGTTATTATCTCATCTGGGTTGTTAGATGTGCAGGAATGACAGTTGTTACAGGTACTTTCTGAATGCAAGACTGTCATTGGCTGGACGATGGCAGATATCAAAGGGATCAGCCCAGCCTATTGCATGCACAAGATTCTCCTGGAAGAGGGACATAGACCTTCTAGGGAACATCAAAGGTGGTTGAACCCAAATATGAAGGAAGTGGTAAAGAAATAAGTTATAAAGTGGTTAGATGCGGGAATCATTTTCCCCATCTCTGACAGCAGCTGGGTTAGCCCAGTACAGTGTGTACCAAAGAAGGGTGGTATGACAGTGGTAAGGAATGATAAAAATGAGCTGATATCCACTAGAACCGTCACAGGCTGGAGAATATGCATGGATTACAGAAAGTTTAACCTTGCCACCCGCAAGGACCACTTCTCACTTCCCTTCATTGATCAGATGCTCGACCGGCTAGCAGGGAGGTCTCATTTTTGTTTCCTGGACAGGTATTCGGGGTACAACCAGATTTCTATTGCCCCAAAGGATAGGGAAAAGACCTCCTTCACATGACCTTATGGGGTATTTGCCTTCAGGAGGATGCCATTTGGTCTCTGTAATGCACCTGCAACATTCCAACGGTGCATGATGGCCATTTTCATAGACATGGTGGAAGATATTATGGAGGTCTTCATGGATGATTTCTCAGTGGTGGGAAATTCCGTTTGATGAATGCCTAGCAAATTTAAACCGTGTACTAAAGAGGTGCATCGAGACGAACCTAGTGCTGAATTGGGAGAAGTGCCACTTCATGGTACAAGAAGGAATCGTCTTGGGACATTTGGTCTCGAGTAAAGGTATTCAAGTGGACAGAGCCAAAGTAGAAGTGATTGAAAAACTCCCACCACCCACGTCAGTCAAAGTTATTCGTAGCTTCTTGGGACATGCCGGATTCTACCGGCGATTCATCAAGGACTTCTCCAAAATTGCCAACCCTCTTTGTAAGTTACTAGAAAAAGATAACCCATTTGTGTTTTCTGATGATTGCAGGGTAGCTTTTGAGGAGCTAAAGAAGCCGTTAGTCACTGCACCGATTATATTTTCCCCCGACTAGGAGCAACCGTTCGAACTCATGTGTGACGCCAGTGAATATGATGTGGGAGTCGTGTTGGGACAGTGAAAAGATAAGGTAATGCACCCAATTTACTACGCAAGTAGAACGTTGAGTGGAGCTCAGCTAAATTACACGGTAACAGAAAAAGAAATGTTGGATGTAGTGTTTGCATTTGACAAGTTCAGGTCTTACCTGATCGGGTCGAAAGTGATCGTGTACACTGATCACGCAGCCATTCGGTATTTGGTAGAGAAAATAGACTCTAAGCCGCTCCTAATTCGTTGGGTGCTGCTTTTGTAAGAGTTTGACTTGGAGATTTGTGACCGTAAGGGAACGGAGAACCAAGTCGCTGATAATTTATCATGCCTTGAAGGTGCTGAAAAGGCACATGAGTCTGAGGATATTCAGGAAACCTTTCCAGATGAGCAGTTGTTGGTCACAAGTGTGGGAGAGGTGCCATGGTATGCAGATATTGTTAATTACCTGGCATGCGGCATCGACCCTTATGAGCTCTCCTATGTGCAAAAGAAAAGATTTTATCGTGATAGCCGTAATTACTATTGGGATGAACCTCATTTGTTTAAAATTTGCATTGATAACATGATCCGGAGGTGCGTCCCCGAGATAGAACAATTTGCTATTTTGCAGGCTTGTCACGCAGCTCCCTATGGAGGACATTTCGGAGGAGTCCAAACAACAGCTAAAGTGTTGGAGGCCGGGTTTTATTGGCCCACTATGTTCATAGATGCCCATCAATGGGTGAAGGGCTGTAATGAATGCCCAAGGACGGGGAACATATCCCGTCGTCATGAGATGCCCATGAATCCGATACAAGAGGTAGAAGTGTTCGATGTTTGGGGGATAGATTTCATGAGTCCTTTTGTCAGCTCCTACGGCAATAAGTACATACTTGTTGTTGTAAATTACATGTCCAAATGGGTAGAAGCTGCAGCATTCCCCACCAATGATGCACGAGTGGTGGTGGGGTTCTTAAAGAAGAATATATTTCCCCGTTTTGGGACCCCAAGGGCCATTATTAGTGACGGAGGCACTCATTTCTGCAATCGTGTCTTTGAAAAGTTGCTTGCTAAATATGATGTATTTCACAAGGTAGCAACCCCGTATCACCCCCAAACTAGCGGGCAGGTTGAGGTTTCCAACCGTGAAATAAAGAGTGTGCTGACCAAAACAGTTAACGCCACAAGAACTGATTGGGCGAAGAAACTTGATGATGCACTCTAGGCCTATAGAACCGCATTCAAAACACCAATCGGTATGTCTCCATACAAGTTGGTATTTGGTAAGGCCTGTCACCTGCCCGTGGAATTAGAACATCAAGCTTGGTGGGCATTGAAGCAGTTGAACCTGGATCTCGATACTGCTGGAGAAAATTGAGTCACAGAATTGAACGAGTTGGAAGAGTTCAGAGGACAAGCATTTGAAAGCACCAGGTTGTATAAGGAACGAATGAAGAGATTACATGATAAAAACAGTGTGGACCGAGATTTCAGACCAGGGGACAAGGTATTGCTTTACAATTCAAGATTAAGACTGTTCCTGGGTAAGCTCAAGTCCCGATGGTCTGGCCCTTTTAAGGTGCTCAACGTATTTTCTTATGGTGCGGTGGAAATTACTGCTGAGGATGGGTCTAACTCCTTCAAGGTCAATGGACAATGATTAAAAAGTGTGTGGGAATGAATGAAGCCAGTATGATGGCTATTGTGCATCTGGTTGAACCTAAAAGACTGAACGATCCTTAAAAATTGCGTTCATTCTACGTTGTGCCGCGACGTTAAATTCAGGCGCTTCATAGGAGGCAACCTATTGACTTGTTGTAATCGTCGTGCCACGACATTAACTAAGGCGCTTGTTGGGAGGCAACCTAATGCGTAGTTAAATATTAGTATAGCTAGAAGTATTCCGTGTAATAATAGGTACTAACGAGCTTGCAAGTGCATTCGGGTGAAAGGAGCAGTGTTTTAGCATGACGGAAAGTGGGGACAAAGCCGGGGTCAAGCAGGTTTTAGGCCTCAAACGCCCAGCAAAAGCCAGAAGACCCCAGGCGTTAAGCCCCAAACGCCAGGGGGCATCAGGCGTTAAGACTAAAACGCCTGGCTAACGCCAGGGGGGTCTGGGTGTTCCAACTCTAACGCCTGGCTAACGCCAGAGTGCCCAGGATTTTTGACTAAAACGCACACCAAACGCCAGGTAAGTCCCCTCTTCTTATTTTTACATCTCCCAACTCTCTCTTAAGCAAGTTTCTACTTCCAAGCACATGACCAACACAGATTTTCTCTCATACTCACACCAAAACACATAGATTAACACACACATCTTCACTACAACAACACCCACATGGTGCATTTCATTCGATAAACACACATCAATCTTTGAGGTATGATTCTAATTCTATCCTTTGTTACTTCGAATTGGGTGTTACAATTATGAAAGGTGTATCCTTGATTCATGGTGATTCTTTATGGGTTTATGCAGTTCATGGTCATATTTTATTGTGTTGTGAACCCCAATCCCCAAAACCCTTTAAGAATGGGCTGAAATTGTGATGCTAAGTGGTATTATGGAACCCCAAACAGATTTGGGTACAGGAGGCAGTCCCTCAAGTCCATAAGATCTCCCATGGCAATTTTTCTAGCCAAGTTCTCGATGTAATGCCTCAATTGCAATACATATCCCATTTGGAGCCCGAGTCTCCGGGAAACAAACCACTAGTGTCATGCATCTTGAACTCCATGAAATTTTAAGTGTGAAGTGGCTCACGAGAATCATTATGTGCCAATTGTTCATAAACTCGCCAAGGTGAAGTCTGAGTAACCTTGGCAAAGTGGGAAAGCGTATAGTACACACTTTGTGACACCCACTAACTACTGATCATTTGTGCAGGGCAAACGATGCTACCCAGGAGAGCCACCGGCAAAGGAAAGGCCACGTCTTCGGCCCTAGGAAAACCAAAGAAAAACCCCCACCACCTCAGAAGAAAAGAAAAGAGGGAGATGCTACTTCCAGTATGACTGGTGAGGAAGTAGTAGCTGCTATCGCTGCTATGAGACAGCAACCCGTTGGCCAACGGGAATATGGTATCAATAGCATACCAGCAGACTCCGGGAAATGGTATGCACGTTGCAAGCCCAAGCATGTTCACCCTGAAGGGGCCATTAAGGAAAGGAGTCTGAGAACAAAATTCCCGGCGATTTGGAGGAGCATCCATGAGTTGGGTTTAGGATATGTGTTCAGGCACAATGGTAACATCAACCTTAACTTAGTATGGGAATTCTATGCAGGGTTCGACCCTAAGGACAAGGACGAATTGGTGCCAATTCGTGGGCACTTGGTGGATTTTTCAGCCAAAGCCATATGTGATTTTCTAGGTGCACCAAATGTTCCGGTGGAGCCTCTAGAGAATTCATCTGCCATCCTAACTATAGAGAGGTGAGGCACACACTTTGTGGGGTAGATTCCAGGGCTGCTTGGACTCTGGATAGAGCCACAAATCGCCATAAAAGGTTTCCAAAGAAGAAAATGAAGGCTGAAACCCAGGTGTGGCTTAAAGTGAATAATGCACGGATACTACCGTGCACCCATGACACCTTAATCAGTCGAGAGAGGATTGGTGTGCTCTACTTCCTCATGATGGGGCAGAAAGAGAATGTGGGCCATCTGATGTGCTATAAAATGGGGTTGGTGCATTCCAGTAATAGAATTGATCGAATACCATTCCCAAATTTCCTGACTCAGTTCCTGCTAAATGAAAATGTAGCGGTTGATCCCAACTTTGACCATACCATTGATCAACTCGCACGAGAGACTGACATCACTGGCTTAAGACTGAAAGAAGATTCTTCACTGACCAATGCCGAGCGCAATGCACGGGATGATAGCTTCATGGCCCATCTTTATGGGATGATGGATTTGTAGTTGCGAATAGGAGGTCGCCCGACGTCAGTTGATGAGAGAGATGAGTTGGATCAGAGATATCCGCTCAATGCTCATGCTCAACAGATGATTGAAGCAGATGAGGGATATAGGCTCCCAGATGATGAGGATATCAACACACCTGACGACTCTGATGCAGAGCCGATGCGCTCAGATGAGGAAGATGATGGGGAAGATGAGTTTGAGGAGGAATGGAGAGCGTCCGATGATGAAGACGCTGAATGATCAGGGAGTTTCTTGCACCTTGTTTTTTATTTCTTGTTTTGTCTATATATGATGCACTGAGGACATTGCATAAATTAAGAGTGGGATGTTGTACATATTTCTTGTTGTAATTTTGTATTCATCATAGTAAATGATTTTTCTTTTAAGTTTTGTAGCTTTTTTCTCTGCAGTCTTTTGATTTTAGGTAGAACTAAAAAAAAAGAATTTATAAATATGTGGACTCTTCCCGACGATGGATCTCCTAGACAGTTCTCTTGAGGGAGGTAAGTCTAAAGAAAATACCAAAAAGATTTTTTGTTTTAGGTAGTGTAGTAATTCCCCCTTGATTTTTCTTTGGACCACGATTCTTTTCCAAAGGTTTTTAATTGAACCAGGTGTAGGTAGTTTTTAATTTTTAGGAGTAGTAACCACATGGTTGAGAAATTAATCGCAACAATATCTCGGAACTTTGTGATGCCTTGAGAATAGTCAATACTTTGGTTGTGACGCTTAGGCTCAATTTTTTGACTCCAGGATAAATACCTTAAATCGTGGATTCTTAAATTTGCTTAACTGCCATGACTGGAGTGTCGTGATAGATCCAATCCTGAGTGAGCTATGTGCCATGTGTGTGTAAGGTTTGTATGTTATTCTGTGCATTGCATTTGATGTCTAGAACTCGCCCGTGTGTGTGCAAAGCGAAATAGTAGTTTTGTTCAGTCTTGGAAGTGATATTTCTTTGTTGAGTCAGCTATGTATATTTTACCCACCTAATTGTTATGTATCGTAGTTAACCCCGTTGATCCTATAATCCTGTTTCTTTGGCAACCACATTACAAGTCATACCCCTTTGTTTGAATCGATCATATATTTGAACTTTGTCACCTCTCGTAAGCACTGNATAAGTTTGAGGTTGAGCGCTAAACTATATGTATTAAAGTTCTTAGGGAGGTGTAGTCACTCTTATATCTAAATGTATCATACCCGTCCCGCAGCCTACATTACAACCAAATAAAGTCATACTTGATTCTAGACTGAATGAGCTCGATTAGTAGAGTAGTACACTACAGGAAAGCCTATGGTGCATCTTTTGTGGAATATGAATATTATTTCTGAGAGTGAGTAAATTCTTTCTATCTTGAGTTCCTAAGTGTTCCTAAATTTTATTGTGTGTGGAAATAGCTCTTTGATTTGGTGAGGGCACATGATTCATGAGGAAAAGGTAATGTTGTTGACCTCTATGTTAGAGTAATGAGTTAATTGTGAATAAAGCATGGTATATGTGAGTCGATTATTGAAGCGAGGATGTCCCACTTTTGTGCTTAAACTATTTTAAAAATTCTTGATATAACGCGTTAAGGGATTGCTTAATAAGTTGTGTTCATGGGTGTAGTTTAATTACTCGAGGACGAGCAAATGTTTAATTGTGGGGTGTTGATGTGTGGCTAGAATTCATGGTTTAACGCATTATGTGCCTTACATTTTATGTGCGTTAATGGTAAAAATACACCTCGTTTGAGCATAATGAAGTCTATTTAATGTGTAGGTGAATTGGAGATGGAAGCCGAGCTAAATGGAGGTATAAATGTTAAAAATACGCTCAAGAGTCAAAAAGGAGTGAACCTGGCCATGACAGGCGTTTGGGGGGCGTTTGGGCTGTAAAACCTGGCCTAGCCAGGCGTTTGGGCCCTAACGCCAGGCCTGGCCAAGCGTTTGGCCTGTAACGCCTGGTCCCTGGTCCGGTCCAATCCGAGTTTTGAAGGTTTTAAGTGTTTCTCGGTTTGAATAGAAGTCTCCTACATTTTTAGGGTTTATCCCAAACATATAAATAGACCCAAAAACACAACTTTGGGGACTTTTGCCATTAGAGACAAGAGAAGCTTGTGGAATACTACTCAGCAAAGCAAAACATTGATTTTTACATCCTTTATTCATTACTCTGTAATTTATTTATGCAAGTTATTTTGATTTTGATTATTATGAGCATGAGTAGTTAATTTCTTTAATCTAGGGTTTTGGTGGAACCCGTTGGGAGATGAACTTATTGTGATATTAATATAGTTTTGATTGGTTGATTAANAACTATAAGAAGTATCCAAGAAGGAAGTTCACCAACGGGAGAAATCATGACCTTAGACCTTTATTATAATTGTTTACACCATATTGTTAGTTAATCGTTAATCTATTACTTTTGTCAGTAGAAATAGTAAAACATCACCAATTGATATTCAAAAGTCTTGAGAAAATTGATTAAGTAAAAGTTGAGTATGCTGACGGCTTGATTGATACGTAAATTCCCTGTGGGATCGACTCTGGGCGTAATACCCCGGATTATATTTGTAGCACCCGTTTAGTCTTTCTATAAGATAGTTGAGCGTGATCATCATTACACAAAGATTATTTTTCTTTCTTTTGTTACACAAAAATCATTTTACTTTGCTCTAGTTATTACATTTATACTTGAGAAGTCTATTATGCCCTTGATATTATATAAACCTTAATAATTATGTAATATTTTCTATATTGTATACTATATAATATATTTTTAACTATGTATTTTATTTATAAATAAAATAACTTAATATTATTTTATTTATTATTTTTATAATATATTCCTATATTTAATTTTTTCTTAACGTTAATTTTTAAAATATATTAGTAGCGTTATTAAATTTTGTCCGTAATTTTATTATATATTAGTAGAGAAATAAATTGGGCAAGTTCATTTTCGTGAGAAAATTCGCAGGTAAACAAACAAAGAAAATGAGGAAAAAATCATATGTTAATCTGAAGGAAAATCCCTAGGTAACTCTACATGCGAATTAGCTAGGGATATTTTCTTGGGAATTTACCTGGCAGTTGGTACCAAATTTGGTCGGTCAATTAAATTCAAAAATAAGAATTGATGAAAAAAAATTATTTTATAACGCTACTAATATATCTTGAAAATTAAAGTTAGAAAAAATTAAATATATGAATATATTATAAAGATAATAAATAAATAAAATAATATTAAATTATTTAATTTATAAATAAAATACATAGGTAAAAATATATTATATAGTATATAATATAAAAAGTATTACATAAATACGAAGGTTTATATAATACCAAAGGCATAATAGACTTTTCAAGTAAAAATATGACTTTTGTGATAACTAGAGCAAAGTAAAATGAT
>ML413843.1:0-13132 GCA_005239525.1 Nicotiana knightiana
ATAGAGGAAGTATCATTTTTTGGTGAAATCATTGGTATTTGATATCTATTGATCCGATTCATAGTATGTAAGAGAAAACACTAATTTGTCCATTTTTATAGCTTCAACAAGATCTCTAGTTAAAGGTGATCGGATCCTTCAATTACATATAATTTAATTTAGACATGTCATTGATGTATCTTAATCAATTAAAACAGTTATTTACTTTAGTGTATAAGTTACCAAATTAAACTTATAAAATATGTATTATTATGTGTCACTTTAATTTGATAATATAAGTTATAACTACTAGCGCTATATGCGAAGTCAACATTTAAAGTTTATGTGTTCAAAATTTTAATTTTTTAAGTTACTGGATTCTACATTAATAATTTGTACACATTCTATAAATATTTTAAGACAACTGTAGGAATCGAGCAATGCAAGAAAGTAAACTCATTACATCTTAGTAAGTGAATGGGATGTGTCATTTGATTGCATTAGTTAAAGTAACGCAAGATATCATAGATCTTTATAAAATTATTTTCTTCTATTTAAATTGTAACTAATCATAAAAAATTATGTTTTCCCTAATAAAATTGTTATGGCTTCACAAATAGTAATTTTTCTTTTACTTAGTATACCCTCCTTGAAGTTCATAATGAACTAGTTAATTAGTTAATTTTTGAGCCTTTTTATTTTTATTTTTTATATTCTCGAACAAGAAATTAGAACCACTGAATGTGTCCTTTCAGGCGTTGCCCTTTCCTTTAGTCTTTTGCAAATGAAATTTCACTTACTTCTTTCGTATCCAACCAAAAAAAGTTAGTGAAATTCCAATTTCAACAATTGGTGCACCACAATCTCTGTTCAACTCCACACGTGATATATTTTTTCTGTTTAAAGTCAAATTTTTCTTCAATCATTTACATTTTGATGGGCCATGTTAAAACTGATTTTATCACGAATTTGCTAAGTGTTAAAATAGTAAAGTTGTTTTCGTGTAATTTATAGGTCACTGGTTCGAGCCGTGAAAGCAGCAATTAATGCTTGCATTGGGTAGATTGTTAACATCACACCTCTTGAGGTGCGGCTTTTTTCCGGACCCTGCGTGAACGCGGGATGCCCTTGTTGACCGGGATACCTTTTTAATTTTTTGCTAGTTGTTGATTTTAGGAATTTTTACCGCAAAATTATAAACCTAATTACCACTATTATGGAGATGACACAACCGCATGCCGGATCCTAGTAGGAACGTTTGTTTGCATCATGTGCATTTGACTTTGGGGACTCACACACGGGTTGGGTCCGTCAAGACAAGTGTACCCGAAACTAAAAAAGACCATCCTTGTCACCACTCAATTTACCCTCCGAAAGATATCGTGATGGAACCTAGTCTCTACGACTAGGTAAGCCTAATATTAAGGGAAAACTTAAATAAACACACAAGAAATAAGGAAAATAAGGGCATAATCTAAATAGCAAAATAGTGCCGCTCGGCTGATACAAAATATTCTCCCAATGACCCGGAATGTCACAAGCTTCTAATAACTACTGTATCTCTAAACAAGTCTGGAAGTACATAAAAAAAATCTAAACAATGGAGTAGAAGGGGACTCTGAGGATTCTGCGGACGCGGCAGAAATACCTTGTAGTCTCCTAGAATCAGCAGCAAATACTATCCTCGAGGTTGATAGCTCGTACCTGGATCTGCACACGAAAATATGTGCAGGAAAGGGAATGAGTACACCACATTGGTACCTAATAAGTACCAAGGCTAACCTCGGTCAAGTGGTGACGAGGTCAGGTTAAGGCCTTATTGGAGTAAATATAATCAATTTAAAACAGTAAAAGGAGATAAGTAAATTCTACAGTAAACAGTTAAAGAAAACGTTCGAAAACTTAACAATCAAGGGAGCCCTCAGCTCAGAACGAGGTAACTCAAGGTGAAATCTCCCGAGATACCGTCCCGTAGTTCCAAATGATTATGCAGTGCAGGGGAATCTCCCAGAATACGTCCGTAGTCCCAAAATAAATATGCAGTGTTGGGGGATCTCCCGAAATACGTCCGTAGTCCAATTTAAATATGCAGTATAGAGGGATCTACCGGAATACGTCCGTAGTCCCAATTTAAATATGCAGTACAGGGGGATCTCCCGGAATACGTCCGTATTCCCAATTTAAATATGTGATGTAAGATAAAATGATAGGTATGGCATCGAATTTATACGGTTCATCTAATCACATATAAGGAAAAGCAGTAACCTAACTAAACATGGTTCATAGAATATCAAGTAGGCAATTAGACACATACGCATGCTTTTCTAATCTAAGCTAAACAAGTTAACATATTAATGCAATTTAATAGGAGAAAGACAATTTATGATTTAAGAAGAAAAAATGGGTTTTTTGAAATAACGGACCGTGTACGTACTCGTCACCTCACGTACACGGCGCCTACACAACAAATAATATCAAACATCCTAAGGGGAAGTCCCCAACACAAGGTTAGGTAATCCACTTACCTCAACCGCTCAAATCAACTCGACACCACGCTCTTTCCACGAGTACCCGACTCCAAATGGCACGAATCTAATCAAACTAAGTGCATAATATAAATATAACTTTAAGTAACAGATTTAACTACTCAATTCGAAACTAAAACGCGAAATTAGGAAAAACACCCCAAAAAGCCTTCCCGGGCCCACATCTCGGAATCGGTGAAAATCACAAATTTCAAACACCCATTCACTCACGAGTCTAACCGTACCAAATTTACTCAAATCCGATACCAAATTCTCGATCAAAATCCAAAAACTCGGACTAGGAACTTTTCTCAAATTTTCCCCTATTTTCACTCCAAATCCGAAATTAAATGATAAAATTAAGCATAGATTAGCGGGAATTAATCAAAACTAAGTAAGAATAACTTACCCAAACATACACGTGAGAATCCCTCCAAAGATCGCCTAATCCCGAGCTCTCAAGTCCAAATAGTGAAAAATGACATAAACCCTCGATTTTTAATATTTTAAATCTGCCCAGGCATTTATTCATCGCGATCGCGGAAATGCTCACGGATCGCGAAGAACAACTTTGTTGCCTCCTATTTTTACTCTACGCGACCGTGAATCAACCCACACGAACGTGTTGAAATGACTCGTATGACTTACACGACCACAGTTGGCCCACGCGATCGCGAAGGGTTAAAGCCCAGCTTCCTTTTGCTGCCTTATTCTTCTACGCAAACGCGGCCTGGCCCATGTGTTCGCGATGCACAACCTACCTGCCCTACGCGATTGCGTCCCTTGCCCTGCGATCGCGAAGAGTTAAACACAACTGGACTCTCGATTTCTCTACGCGATCGCGAACTTCCTCACGCGATCGCAATGAAGAACACCAGTTGCAGACACCAGCAAAAACCAGCAATCTTCCAAATTCCAAAAATGACCCGTTGAGTATCTGAAACACACCCGAGGCTGCCGGGACCTCGATCAAACCTACCAAACCAATCCCATAACACAAAAAGAACTTAGTCGATCCTTCCAACCATCTCGAACAAATACCAAAAACATGAATTAGACACGGATTCAAGCCTAAGAACTTAACATTTTTTCAAAATCTACAAACGATGCCGAAACACGTTAAACCTCGTCCGAATGACCTCAAATTTGAGACACATGTCACAAATGGCACTACAAACCTACAACCACCTCTGAAATTCCATTGCGAGCTCGATATTAAAATTTTCCCTATCGGCCGAAATCGCCTAAAATCTAACTTTCGCCAATTCAAGCCTTAATCTACTACAAACCTCCAAAACACACTCCTGACGTGCTCCTTACACTAAAATCACTCAACGGAGCTAACAGAGTCGACGAAATTCCATTCCGGGTCCGTCTTCACACAGTTATGGTTACCATCCAATTTCTNAGATCGGGGCTCTAACTCTCAAAACGACCAGCCAGGTTGTTACATTCTCCCCCTATTTAAATAATCGTTCGTCCTCGAACGAGTAATAATACATACCTGAAGTTGTAACAAGATGAGGGTACTGGCTGCGCATATCCTGCTCAGTCACCCATGTCGCCTCCTCGATCGGCTGACCCCTCCATTGGACCTTTACTGATGCAATATTCTTTGACCTGAGTTTTCTGACCTGCTAATCCAAAATGGCTACTAGCTCCTCAACATAAGATAGATCCTTCTCCAACTGGACTGAGCTTAAATCCAATACAAGAGCCGGATCACCGTGATACTTCCGGAGCATAGGAACATGGAATATCGGATGAACTCCTGCGAGGCTGGGAGGCAAGGCAAGCTCATAAGAAACCTCCTAAACGTGTTGCAATATCTCAAAAGGACCAATGAACCTCGGACTCAGCTTACCCTTCTTCCCAAACTTCATGACGCCCTTCATAGAAGATACCCGAAGCAAAACCCGATCTCCAGTCATAAATGCCAAATCACAGACCTTCCGGTCCGCATAACTCTTCTGCCTGGACTGGGCTGTGCGAAGCCTCTCCTGAATCACCTTCACCTTATCCAGGGCATCCTGGACCAAACTTTTACCCAACAATCGGGCCTTGCCCGGCTCAAACCATCCCACTGGGGACCGGCACCGCCTACCGTACAAAGCCTCATACGGTGCCATCAGAATGCTGGACTGGTAACTATTATTATAAGAAAGCTCTGTCGGTTGCAAATATTGGTCCCATGACCGTCCGAACTCCATCACACATGCACGGAGCATATCCTCAAGAATCTGAATCGTGCGATCGTACTGCCCGTCCGCCTGAGGGTGAAAGGCTGTGCTTAACTCCACCCTAATGCCCAACTCCTGATGTACGACTCTCCAAAACCGTAATGTGAACTGTGTACCTCTGTTTGAAATGATGGATACTAGATTACCGTGAATGTTGATACCCAATTTTTCCCTATAAATTTTCAAAATACATATATATTTTTCAAAATAATGCATGAGCATGAACTAGCATTTTTCATAATTTTTTGTAATTTTAAAAGATTTTTAATTAATTTATCCCAACATTTTATTATCTAAACAATTACTAATTGCATCACAAATAATTTTATAATAATTTTATTGTTTAATTTTATCATTTATATTTATATTAAGATTTAATTATTTTATGCATACTTATATTTACATCTTTATGTTATAATTGTAATAACTTTGCAATAATAGCCCACATATGCATAATTACTTTACTTTTACACGAAAATGATCTTTCATATATTTATAATATTAACTAATTATTTTAAATCATTTTCATGCACAAATAGAATTTTTCATCACTTATTAACTATTTTGATAAATTATTTTTATCAAATTAAATGGGTATTTAACATATAGCCTCTTTTATTAATTTCTCGGACCTTAGACCAATAACTACCCCAGCCCAATAACCCGTTACCCATTACCTATTACCCATAACCCAAACCCAATACCCAATTCTTATAACCGGCCCCAACCTAAGAACAAATCCTGGCCGTTGATCTTAGAAGATCAACGGTCCAGAAGACCCTTTTCTTTTTTAATTACACCCCTAATCTTAACCCTACCCCATTTTCACAAAACCGCCACCTCTTAATCACTTCTCTCCTCTCTTCTCTCTCACACACTCTAACCCTAGCCCGCTGTCACAAGTCCCCTCTTGATTCATGGGGTTTTCCTTCGATCCTCTGTCTTATCTGGCCTCATCTCTCTACTGGTTGTATGATTCATGTTACTTGATGTGAAGCTGAGAGGCTGGAACCAAATCTGGTTCAAAGGTTCTTATTTCTTGATTATTCTTTCTATGTTCACTCCGATATCTGTGAGTATGAACATCTCGTATTATTAGGGTTTCAAATCTTTTGTTCAAACCAGATTTGGTTCCCTTATGTTTATTTTCATGAACCTGGCTATTTTTATGGTTGAATCCGTTTAGATCTCTCTAGATCTGAAGCAATTTTGTGTTTATTTGGTACTTCTCCCCTAAATTTTTCTGTTTTTACCATTATTGTCGACCGATTTGAGTTACCCTAAAAGCTAGGGTTTTGGTTCTGATGGATTTCTATGAAAAAATGTTTTAAACATTTAAATGTTTTTATCTCCAATTCTTTTTATTTACTTTTTCGACTGATTTTTTATTAAGCTCCATTTATCTGTCTTTGAAGTTCCCGAGTTTTGATTATTTGGCTATTAATTCTACTATTTTTCCTATTCACCTTTAACTCTGTCAATTAAAGTGTTAATTGACTTACTTACCTAAATTAGGGTTTGAATTTAGTACTCGTATTTCCTTATCAAGACTTTTACTTGTTCTGAACTTATTTATGTACCTGTACTACTGGCTGATTTTGTGTTCTCTGTTCCCTGTTCTGAACTTTGCTAGAAACATGTGATCAATGTGGGGCTAATTCATGTGTCCTGTTTGTTTACTAACTGTTTCTGTGTTTAAGCCATGGCTGATTAATATTAGAACCTAGCCTAATAAAAACTCAAACTTGTTTGACCTATATGCTGAACATGAGTCTTGTTTATTCTTTGATGTAGTTCTGTTACTGTTCTATATGCACTGTTTTCCAAACTGTCCCCCTTACCCCCTATGTACTGGTTTTCAAACTTCTACTCTTAGTTATCTAGGTTCCTACCACCTCCAGTGCGAGCACTGTCTAGGGTCCTTGAGACTCCTTCGAACTCTGACACATTGGGGCTGGTCTTCCAATCTTGTATGAACTGTTTCTTTAAGTTCGTTTCTGGTGTGAGCATTGCCCGGGGTCCCTGAGGCCCTTGGGAACTTTGACGCACTAGGAACCTAATTCTATGTGCCATGGATGGACCACCTATATACTTCAAACTTGCTTTTCTTGAAGGCCTGGTTTTCAGATTAATATTGGGCCTATGAAGGGTCCCAATAGTATAATGAATTTTGCCGTGTAATTTATTCATTATTGGGCTGTAATAATGTAATAATCTCTGTAATAAACAGATCTGGGGTTATTAGTAAAAGTTTCATTTTTTTTATATATCTTTGTTAAAAATATTCGGGTAGAAATCCTGCCTATAGGTTTATTGTGTTGATTCCTTATGTGCATGTTACTGCTCATTTAGAGATCCTGCCTATAAGATGTTTTTCTGACTGTTTCTGACTCTGAATCTTCATATTTTTGGCATATTAGAGACACTGCCTATAGGTCTTTTGTTAATTCTGCATTAGAATCCATGTTCATAGGATCTACACATATTTCCAATCTCAAAGTGAATTAGTGATCATGTATATAAGATCATATTTGTATGAATTAATAAACTTTCCTAGTAACTTGTCTAAAATTCTGCCCACATGTGATTAATAGAATTCATGCCTATAGGGATTAAAAATCAGATGCGTATAGGAAATATAAAAATCATTTTTCTTCAATTTAGATACCATGTCTACAGAAAATAAACAAATCAGTTTCAACACTTAGAAATCATGCCTATAGGAGTTAATTAATTCTGAAAATTAGGAAGCATGCCTATAGGATCTAAAAAGATAAAACCTGTCTTTATGAGCCATTTTAGAAACCATGTTATAGGTCTATAAGTAACAGTTGTAGATGCGATGCCTATAGGATTCTGCTCTGGTTATCACTTAGGCAAACCTGTAGGGTTTCTAAGGATTCTGGGCCTAAAACTGTGACATCTTGCTGCCTGAAATGTGCCCAAATCAAAGCTTAATAAAATTAGTAGGCAAGCAGTAGGTTCCAATGCTCGTTTTAATAAACTGGTTTCTTACATTCTGTTTATGCCCATCTAGATATCCTGCCTATATGATCCTAAATTAATGAAATTTGCTGATTGAACTGCGTGCATTTGTTGTTACTTGTGGAGGTTAACATGAGCTCTTATTTGCTCCTTACATGATAGTCCTATTTGAATTTTGTTTGTCGCCTAGATTTTTCTCATTTTAATCAACATAGGTCAATATATAACTACCTTAAATAGAGGTCCTAAACACCTACAAGAACATAGGTAAGGGACGGGTAGTGCACGCATAAGGCACGAGTTAGAAGCTACTAGAACGCTTAAGTAACAACTGAAAGGTAGTAATTGGGTAGTAAAGAAAATGATGACATGTGCGCTAATACTATGTGTAGCACCCCAACTTGGGGAAAGTTACCAAGTATTGCATGGAAATGATCCTATAGGCTAAAAAACTTAGGACCACTTTTAATTCATGTTTTGAAATGATAGTTGTCTAAATTGCTTTATTTTCCTTTAAGAATAATTCACTTAATTAAGTTCGGCCGGGACCCACCGTTGTGGACCTCGAGGGGTGCCTAACACCTTCCCCTCAAGGTAATTTCGAGCCCTTACCCGATCTCTGGTGATGCAAACTAGTTTAATGAGTTAACTGCTCTAGGTGACCTAACGCACCTTAATCCGTTAGGTGGCGACTCTTCAAATCCCATACTCCCATCCCAATAGGAAGGGAGTTGTCCCAAAAAATGTCTAAACCCGATTTCGCGAGAAGAAAAGGGGGGCACAACAGCATGGCGACTCTGCTGAGGATAACCCTTAGGTTCTTACCATAACAAACTTGCTTTTTGTGAATTAGTCTTTAAGCATGCTTTATTCTGTTAATACGTGCGCACCGTTTCCCTTTCCCACTTTATGTGAATTTAATTGCCTATTTTAAAGCATTTATGATTTCCTTTTTACTGTGGAAACTGATTTATCTCTTTGTTTCTTTCTTAAAATGCCTTTTCAATTGTTAAATACTGCATTTATCATTTTCTAACGTGCAAATACGTGACAACATGCTATTTTCCGTTGCATAAATCATGCTCAACATCATATTCCACTCGTGCATAATCAATACCATATCAATGCTTGATGAGTGTTTGCGCTCTTCCTATATATCACCCATTTGAATTCGGAATGGCTTATTTGCGGCAAAACTAGTCGATCAGCGGTGCAGTCGACGGTTCTGTGCCTTTCCCCCTCAAGTTGTCCGCTTGAGGGTACCAGTCTAGACCTATATAGAAACCTTACTCTGATTTATCATCATGCATCATGGTCAAACCTAGCCAGGGTTAATATGTTGTCCACATAATAACCCTTTAAGAAAAGCCTTGTCCAAAAGTCCACCGGGGTTTTCCATAATCCCAATGGACGCAACCATGATCTGTGCATTAATTTGGAGAAATAAGTGCCAATATGCTAATCAGTGATGTA
Organism: Nicotiana knightiana; assembly: GCA_005239525.1. Taxonomy (NCBI): domain Eukaryota; kingdom Viridiplantae; phylum Streptophyta; class Magnoliopsida; order Solanales; family Solanaceae; genus Nicotiana; species Nicotiana knightiana. The sequence goes on from ML413843.1 coordinate 9,203, forward strand.
TAAGTATTCGAATCTGGAGGGGGAAAGGGTCTAACCTTATTTGTTTTGCAGAAAATGAGGCACGAAGTCCCCAGGTTCGGCATGGTCCATAACATACCATCATTGTTGCTAGATTGGTGGAAAGTTCTTTCATCAAGTGACAAAAAGCATGTGAAAAAGGTCCTGGGAAATTTGTCATCTTTACTAGACATCCAACCGAATAATATGTTGATTGAAGCTGCCACAATGTTCTGGGACGGAGAAAGATTCGTGTTTCTCTTTGGAAACATAGAAATGACCCCTCTCTTGGAAGAAATAAGGGAACTCGCTGGACTGCCTTGGGACAGTCTCGGTTTATTGGTGCCAGAAAACCGTACCGCTAGGGGGTTTTATAAAAATGATGGGTTTGAAAAAGAACGACGATTTGGAGTGACTGAAGAAATCATACATACCCTTTGACTATCTCTATGAACGATATGGTCATAGCAAATCCTATCGTGTCTATCATGATGAATTCTCTATCACTTCCTTGGGTTGTATCCACTGCAGGGTTTTTTTGTTCATCGTCTGCTTCCTTGGTATGATAGTGTTTCCGATGCAAGGGGACAAAATTCATACCAGACTGGCCATGGTAATAAGAACCCTAATGGAGGGGATCAAGGGGAAAACATATACCATTGTCCCTATGATCATAGCAGACATATATCGTGCCTTGGACCGCTGCCAGAAGGGATTCAAACACTTCGAGGGTTGTAATTTGCTGCTATAGGTTTGGTTGTTAGAGCATCTCTAGAGAGGTCAATACCGTCAAGAGTTTCCACGAAGGCCGTGGAATGATCATATAGATTTCCATCACCCTACGAGAATGACCCATATCCTAGAAAGGTTTGCTCAACTAGAGAGTGCTACAAAATGGGTACAATTTTTCTACAATTTGATTGAGGATCAGGTTCAACGAATGTTTGAATGGTTCCCTACTGACGAGTTCATCATCAGATCTAGGGACGCTCCGCACTTGGTGTTGATCGGGTTAAGGGGAATATACCCTTATGTTCCCATCAGGGTTATGAGACGAGCAGTCAGGAAGCAAGTCATACCGCGTATCGTTAAAATAAGTCATTATAGGGTACATTTTCAGGATGACGACCTCCTGTACAAATGTGAAGCTCAACATATGTGGCACCTAAAGATTATTGTAGAAAGGGGCACCATCGAACCAGACCGATATCACGTAGGGAATGTGTACTTTTATCGATCATGGTTAGAGGACTGCATAGCAGGAATAGTCAAGCCCGGGGTCGGTCGAGGAAATAGAGTCGTAGATGAAGCTGCCGAAGCACAGGTGAAGTATAACAAATTGTGCAAAAGGGTTCGCGAGTCCAAGGCCAAGCATCTGGAACAACACAAGACTGATATGGAATTAATCAATGAATGGAAGGAAACGGCTACCAGATCGAGTGAAAGGTTAGAATATCTTGAGCAGGGTCTGATGGAGCTGGAAAGGAAGATGAGGAAAAGAGTTATAGACTGCCAGAATGTTGAGGGAAGCAAATGAGGAAATCTAGAAAGGGCATACCTGCTGCTGTACATGCGCGACCTGGGGAACCTAGTCGATGGATCCAAGAGAACTAGGCCTGGAGAAGGTCCTTCTGGGACCAAGTAGATTAGGTTTATTTGCTTTTAAAATGTAATAAGGCCAAGTGCCATTAGTGACTTATCTTATTTAGTGTCGTTTTAGATTCATCTATTTTAAATTAATGAAATGAGGCAATTATTGGCACTGAAGTTCTCTAAATCAACTTGTCGGTAGGCCTACCTCGGGCACAACGAGGCTCTCAAAGTTGGACACGAATTTACATTACCGCACTATGTGTTTAAATATTGCAAATACTCTCTTTGGAACTCTTATTAACTGGGTTACCTTTTGTTTTTCTTTCCTTTTTGATTATTCCCATTCCCCAAGGTTGGTTCACACATACTGTCATCATCAACATTTCACACCAGACCCAGAGGCCCTCCACCTCCTCCTCCTCCAAGTGCATCAAAAGGCAAAGGGAAAGCTAAGGTGGATAATATAAGTGGAGACAACACCGCACATGCTGAGAATGTGGAAACTTTTGATGGTCGAAGTACTCCGACACCAAATGACTTGGTTTTGCGGCTTGAAAAGAAAATACTTGAACTACAAGGTGATCTTGAGCAGGTCCGTAACTTGGCAAACCTATCCCTCACAATAAACGTCCCAGATATCAACCATCCAAATACCCAAAACCCGGCACCTCCCCAGAATACACCCAACCAATGCCCGCAGAATCCTGCCGTACCCCACCAATATACAACCCCTCCTCAAAATCCTTTACCCATCCCAGTTGGCTTTTCCAACTACTAAGCCAATTTAAGAGACTAAGTGTTTCAGTTCTCACCACGACCACTCCGAACCCGAACCAACCGACCCAACACAACATAAATAGGCTAAGCAATATATGATAAAGCATAAATAGGGAAAACGGGGATAAAATTCTCGGAACGACCGACCAGGTAGTTATAATACATGTGAGACTTGCACACCTCACTGCAGCAATGCAACAAGAATGAACCTAGTAAAGATCTGAAGAAATTAGAGGATGAATTTTCCACAGTAGAAACAGTACATCAACAAGGAAACCACAGTGAGATCAACTTCAAAGTAAATTTCTGGTGCAGAGCAGCAGGCGAACAACCATAAATTTTAGATCCAACAACTTTTTATAGATTCGGGGAAAAGGAATTTGAAATTCAAAAATTCGGCAATCAATTACTCACTAACATCTTCTTCGAAATTCCAATTTCTTTTGTTTTTGGCTTTTTTTTAAATCTTTTTTTTTCTTCAGATTTTGTTTCAGCTGTCTGAACCTATGAACTTCTTCGGAGACCTGACGAGTATAGGAGACAGAAAGGAAGGGAAAAGGAATCGCCAGCTACAATGAACTGGTAAAACACTGGCGACGTTTGTGCGAGATTTGGTGAGAGATAGAGGCAGAACGTTGGGGCTAAAAGAGAAATAGGGGTGGCGGCTAGGATTTTTCGATGGGGGAAGGATCTGTTCGGAGAAGATGAAGAACAGGGCGGCGGCGCTAGGGTTAGTCCTGGAGGGGAAAGGGTCCTTTTTGTTCCTCTTTTTACAATGGGATTAGAGTTCTTTTTATTAAAGGAGAGGGGGATCCATTTTGGTTAAGGAGGGGTTGGACCAGGTTTAAGGTGGGCGGGTCTTTTAAGACATTGGGCCACCGATTTTGGCCCAAATTAATGTGCAATGGAGGCAAGCCTGACCCTTGTCTTTCTTTTCAATATAAGATTTTTGTATGGATAGCCTATTTATTTATTTTACCTAACGATGGACTAATGAAACTAATTAATTAATTAACTAACCTAAGAATGCACTTTGTGATTTTATGTATTTAACTAATGCATTTAACAATGTAATTAAATTCTAAAATACAATTTAAAATATAAAATTCTATGAAATGGAGATTTGGACATTTTTTTAAAGATTTTCTCGATTTACGATATTCCTAACATGCATAACAACACAAATAAATGCAAAAAAAATAAAGAAAAACTTCTAAACTTCATAAAAATAATTAAAATTATTTTTGGATTATTTTGGGAGTAATTTCCTATTGTGGGAAAAAAATTTGGTGCTCACAACTGCCCTTATTTTCTCGAAAACTTGAATTTTCGGATAAAGATAAAGTGAGAAATCATGAATAATTTTTGCCCATTTGATACTCCATGGGAAGCATGTTGGAAAAGTTTGACCGAACATTGCTTCGAAGGTTGCCTACATATCCTTGGCTATAATGAAATCAGGTCAGTGTAGTTCTGGAAGTTTTGGTAGCTAGGACTACGGAGAATCTTTGATTTCACTGTTGTTGTTGCTGTTTACTGCTTGCTGAGTTCCTTATTACACCA
>ML413844.1:0-17114 GCA_005239525.1 Nicotiana knightiana
ATATATATATATATATATATATATATATATATATATATATATATAAAGATATATGAATATAATCAGTTTCGATCAACCTCTCAATTATCTGAAAATTTATAGAGTATAGCCGCTTGGCTACCGATTGTATAATTTAGCTGACCAGCTGAATATGTTAAAGAATTAACCCAAAGTCGTCCACCCAACTGCTTAAACTAAAAATAGTCTGTAAAGGTATAATATATGCATTATTTATAAATTATATGTTTATAATTATGTATAGTAAATTTATAAAACTATATACATGGCTAGAAAAATAAACAATGAATACCGACAACTCTTTGTGTAAAGATCCCTGTTAAAAGCCCCCAACTTCTCGACCGGTCTGAAGTGGGCCTTCTTTATTGAGTCACTCCAGGAAGGAGACCGGTGGGCCTCCCAGCCCAATTACAATTAAAGTTTGAGAAAATGACACTGTATAACTGCTCTCAAAATAATCGCCGAAAAATATATTTATTGTATATTTTTGTATATATATACATTCTATAAGTCATATACAAATTTTATACACTTTTTCAGCTACCGATTGTAAATAGTTTCTGGCACGGGTTAAAAGCGATAATGCCCCTTAAAGATTTTTCTTGAATCTGTTTGTTAGTTGATCACACCCAACTATGCCTTATAAAAAGGACTAAGCGGTCATTGTAAATATAATCTATTTTACAAGTCCGGAGTCGAATTCCACTGGGAATTAACGTACTAATTAGAACTACTAGTTTCGCAAGAATTCAAGTAATCAACTTCCGAAAATATTGAATAATGAGTTGAGTGTTTACTAACAAAAATCAAAGTAATTAAAAAGTTGTAATTTTATTACTAACAAAGCAAATGTTGTAGACAAGATTGGAAAGGTCTAGGGTTACGATTTCCCCTCTTATCTGAATCCTCCCTGCTACATCGCCTATAAATTCACCTAGATACTCTCTACCGATCATGAGCACTTTAGGTGTCGTAATTCTCTTTCGAGCAAATACAGTAATTTACTAGACATATTCTTCCAAACTACGCTAGCTGACACTAGTTTATCGCTCACTAAGATCGTACCAAGGTTTCGTTATTCCTAATCCCACCTTTAAACCCTTCACATTGATCCCTCATATACGTTAGGAGTGACGTTGTTCAACAACTACCTAAATATGTACCCTTTTCCAAGTAATACAACTAAATAAGTATAGCCGATTGAGGGCCCTTAAATCAACGGCCCTTCAATCAACCACAATAATCACGTAGTTGAACAAGTAGAGAAAATGGCGACCTTATATTAAATGCAACAAAAATTCATCCTCCAAAATATTCCATCAAATCCTAGAATAAATATTTTAGCTACTAATAATTATTTTCATAACTACAATATAAAAATTCATCACCAATAATAGAAAAAAGGAATAAGAAAGATAAAAACTCGTTTCTGAATCTTCCGTCTTGCTCCTTGCTTGTTCTTGCCTTCAAAGATGTTGTGCCGCCCTTAAAAAGTTATTCTTTGATTCATTTATATCACCTAGGGTTGCTAAGGGGCGAAATTTTTCAATCCAACTTCGGTTGGGAGAAGCTGGAATTTGCGTCTGCCTTCGCGCGCCGCGCTCTTTGACGCGGATTCAGCTTTTGAAATTCTTTCATTTCGCGAAGCGATCCATGCCTTTGCTTCACTTTGTTGTTTTGTGCCTTCACTTTTCTCCTTTTTCGCTTCCGTTTTTGCGCCACACACGAGAATAGACGAGCTCCCAATCCTTCCATTTTTCTCCTTATTTTGCAATAATTTGATATGTTTTGCTCCATTATCATTCAAGTTCACTCCTACAAATAAAAAATACGTAGTGAGTATAATTTACTTCAAATATCATGTAATATCTCGCAACTCACACGACAAATAATATGAAAATACACTCAAAATCATGCACGTTTGGCCATTTATCACCACCCGCGCTTAGACTTTTGCTCGTCCTCGAGGGAATAGAATTAAGCGCATAGGCAAGAAATACATTTCAAAATATACTCAAGCACCACATCAATGACAATGGTTTATATCAATGCTTAGAACCTAGCATAAGCACTATTCATACTTTTCCTCAAGCTTTACGTCATGCCAAGACTAATTAAAATAATAGTGTGACTCTCTCTAACACCTAGCCTCAAAATTTGACTCCAATACATCCCAAACTAACACTCGCTTCTTGTTCCAACTCAAAAACCAAGGATTTTAACAATATTTTACAAATCATGTGCCTTCACCAACAAACCAAAGAGATAAAGTAGTCCACACACTCAAACATAAGTTTAAGTATATTTTAAGGACTCTCCAATCAAAACAATTCGCTCACTCTTGCAAAAATAACTCATATGCCACCCAAGTTCGTACCATAGACTTGCCCGTAGTGTAAGACCTAACTAATTTAACTTCGCACAGACTGGGATCAAGTACGTAGGACTTCATAGGTTATAATGTAGGCTAAGGGACGAGTAGGATATATTTGAAAAAAATAGTGATTATACCTCCTAAGCACTTTAATACACTACACTTCACTTCACTTTCAAACACCTTCTCATCATGACCAAGTCAATATCATGCCACGAACCAATACACGATTAGGCCCTTCATCTTTAAGCATATCATCACATTGATGCTCACTAGCCCGGATCAATGCCTAGGGAGGTGTAATTCAAAATCTATTTTCTTTCTCTTTTTTTTACACTCCCCTTAATTTTTGGTGTTTCCAGCTAGTAACTCATTTAAACACAACGCGCCTTCTCGACCTTTCTATAGTTTCACTCAAAGGTTACCTGATCTCTCTCTCTTTACTCTTATAGCGACTTAAGTGCTTTTGGAGGTAAAGGGTGAACAAGATCTGATTAAGAACAAGGGGAATCTAGCTTGTAGTGTGGATGCCAAGAAAAATATCTATAGGCCCAAAAGGGTTGACTATGGATAATATTAGCATTGGTGGACAAAAATGGCTCAATGGTCAATCAAAGAAATACCTATATCATCTCCTAGTCTAACGATACTTAATAATTTCGTTTCGACCCACACACGGGGCAAGTTCTAGACTGGCTCAGGATGGCACAAAGTACAACTCAAACTTCCCACCTCGCACAATGCACATGACCTACTTAAGACGGCTCAGATCCGGCTCTCAAGTTAAAGCAACTAGGCACAGTCATATAAAACTAAACCATATATGAAGTACATAACAAGAGTCAAAACATGAGCCCAAGAGTTAGAGTAAAGTCACATATATTCTCAAGGCACATACTCACAAGAATTACTAGGAAAGTATTAAGCACAAATTCTCTAGGTCTAAGCCCTGATATAAAATAAGTCATGAAGCACAATACTCAATCTCTTCCCATTCCTATATCAGTTCAAAACAAACAAAGGGAAAAAAATCTTTTTGTATTTTTTTTTTAGACTTTAAACCCTCAAGAAAACTGTCTAGGCAATCAGCCATCGGGCAAAGTCCACAAATTCATTTACAAAGTTTGAGAAATAAAAACTACCTAAGACTACCCTGTTCAAGAAATGGCATCCCCGGGAAAGAGCTATTGTTTAAAGAAAACCAGGAATTACGCCAATAAAAAGCGAACTACAATTATACAATTACAATGGCCTTGAGTGTGATCATAACAAAATGTATCACTGGCAATTAAACACATGCCACAAAAATCAAATTCTGACACTCTCACCCCACACTTAAGAGAGTGCACTGTCCCCAGTTGCACAATATCACAAAAATAAACAATAAATAATCAATAGTAGAGTGGGTGTCAGAAAATCCCTCATCATATCTCAGGCTACTCAGTGTTCAGATTGGTGGCCTCAGTGTCCACCTCATAAGTTCCAGTCTTTTCCTTAGCATGCCTAGCCTTTGTTCGTGCCTATGTAGCACCCTTCTCCGCTATATTTTTGTCAGTTGGTGGTTTCTTTGGAGGTGGCTTACCATTACCACCAGCTCCATGGCTTCTAGTTGGTGTATTCGAGACGGTCATATCACCTGCAAAAGATACAAAACACATATTAGTATAATGTGTAGCATTAAGTCATTACGTTATACATCGCACCCCACACTTAGCCTAAAAGCGTAAGTGTGCAAGGGTACAAGTGTCTACTACAACTTAATTATATTGATATGAGGTTACTTATCATCATTGAAAAATCAAATTGGTAGGACGACACACATGTCGTGCACGAGTTATGCCTATGTTGGTCGCGGGTTGACATTCGTTCTAGAACGAATGCGATTTAAGTGAAAAGACCCCAAAACGGTTACCCCACATCATTACCAAAATAATTATTCTTGATACTCAGACTTCACAAAACCTATTTCATTCGGGCAATTTTTCGAACACCTTATATGCATAATATTCACCATCATGTTTCAATGCAATTAACATGTGTTTTGCCCTCCCAATTTGGGTGAGGTGGTGGGAATTGTAGTTTCCCATCTCACTATGCACAACAACCAACAGAATCTTGAGCAAACTATGCTCCAAAATTCAGAATTCAATTACTCTACCAAAAAAAACCATAAAAAGAAAGAAGGATAAAAACAAGAAATAACTAAAATGGAAAGGGGAGAGGATAGGAACGAGCAGAAGGGCGATCTGGCCAGGCTGTATGAGGGATTAGGGGGGGTCCTTGTTCGAGAGGGAGAGGCAAAAATGGGTGTGAGGATTTTGAATGAAGGGTATGGTGGATTTGTTGGGGTCTATTACGTGAGGGAGATGGAACAGGGGTTGGGGTGGTGGAAATAATATACCTGGGAACAAATATTAGCCTTGAAGAAGAGGAACAAAAAGAAAAAAAATAAGAAAAATAAAAAAATTTGGCGAAGTGGGGCGCACCATGCCCCCACTTTACTGTTTTCTACTTGTTTGGCTAGCCTTGGCCGCATCTGCCTTCGCGCGAAGCGCGGATTTAAACGAGCTCATTGCTGGCCATTTTTTCAGCTTTTCAATTTTAGCCACTTTTGACCTTTTGTCATAATTTCTTCGCCCCGAATCATTCCAAATCGCACAATTTCTTTCCTGTAACATTCATAAACATGTCAATACTTCCACAATTTAAGTGCTTGATTTAACGTTGCGGCACGACAAATTACAACAAAACCATGGGTTCCTTCCCAAGAAGCGCCCGATTTAATGTCGCGACACGACTCAGGCTATCCCTTATCAAGGATCTTTCAAGTACAAGGTCCAGATCACTTTATCTTCCTCAACCATGCCCTGATAATGTCTTAGCCTTTTCCCATTAACTTTGAACTTGCGGGAGAAATCTTCCGATGCAATCTCGACGGCTCCAGTTGAATGCATCTCTACCACACAAAATGGTCCTGACCATCTTGACTTCAACTTGCCCGGAAACAATTTCAATCTCGAATTGTATAGGAATACCATATCTCCAGGTTTAAAACTCCGCTCAAGAATATTTTTTTCATGCATCATCTTTATTCTCTCCTTGTATAGTCTTGTGCTCTCAAAAGCATGGTAATGAAACTCATCAAGCTCGTGCAATTCTGTGACTCTACTTGTACCCGCAGCTTCTATATCGAGATTCAGTTGCCTCAATTCCCACAAAGCTCTATGATCCAACTCCTTTAGTAAGTGGCACGCCTTCCCAAACACCAATTTATACTGCGACATGCCAATAGGAGTTTTGAAAGCAGTACGATAGGCCCAGAGTGCATCATATAACTTTCTCGCCCAATCCATTCTTGTAGCATTCACGGTCTTTGTCAAAACGCTCTTTATCTCTTTGTTCCAAACTTCCACTTTCCCACTCGTATGTGGGTGATATGGGGTGGCAACCTTGTGGCAAACACCATATTTTTCTAACAACTTTACGAAGGCTTGGTTGCAGTAATGAGTGCCTTCATCACTGATTATTGCCCTTGGAGTGCCAAATCGGGTGAATATATTCTTTCTCAAAAAATCAATGACCTCCTTTGCATCATTTGTAGGGAGCATCGCAACCTCCACCCAATTTGACACATAGTCCACAACTACGAGTATGTACATGTTTCCATATGAGCTAACAAAAGGCCCATGAAATCGATTCCCCATACATCAAACACTTCTACCTCCTGAATTAGGTTCATGGGCATCTCATGTCGACGGGAGATATTTCCAGCTTGTTGGAATTCATCACAACCCTTCACCCAAAAGTGTGCATCTTTGAACAATGTCAGCCAGTAGAAGCCTAACTCCAACACTTCTGCAGCTGCCCTTACTCCCCTGAAATGGCCACCATATGGGGATGCGTGACAAGCCTGTAAAATAGAAGATTGGTCTATCTCGGGGATACATCTCCGGATCATGTTATCAACACAAATACTAAATAGATAATGTTCATCCCAATAATACATGCGACAGTCACGAAAGAACCTTTTCTTTTGGACAGAGGAAAGGTCATAGCGGACAATACCGCTCGCTAGGTAGTTTGCAATATATGCATACCATGGTGCTACCTCAATGCTCGTGGCCAACAGTTGTTCATTCAAGAATGTCTCCACAATCTCTTCCACCTCAACCTTCTTCTCTGCTCCTTCTAGCCTAGACAAATGATCAGCCACTTGGTTCTCTGTTCCCTTTCGGTCACGGATTTCCAAGTCAAATTCTTGCAACAGCAACACCCATCGAATCAGGCGCATCTTTGACTCAATATTCTCAATTAGGTACCTAAGAGCAGCATGGTCAATATAAACAATTACCTTCGAGCCTATCAGGTATGACCTGAATTTGTCAAATGCGAACACCACAGCTAGCATCTCTTTCTCGGTCACTGTGTAATGTAGTTAGGCACCAATAAAGGTTGTACTTGCATAGTAGATTGGATGCATGACTTTATCTTTTCGTTTCCCAAGAACTGCTCCCACATCATAGTCACTTGTATCACACATCAGCTCAAAAGGTTGCTCCCAGTAAGGTGCCACTATTATTGGTGCGGTCACCAACCTCTTCTTCAACTCCTCAAAAGCTACCTTGCAGTCATCAGAAAACACAAATGGGTGATCTTTTTCAAGCAATTTACACAAAAGGTTAGCAATTTTTGAAAAATCTTTTATAAACCGCCTATAGAAGCGCGTGACCAAGGAAATTCTTATGGCTTTTACAGAAGTAGGTGGAGGTAACTTTTCAATTACATCAACCTTAGCACGGTCCACCTCAATGCCCTTACTTGACACTAGGTGGCCCAAGACTATACCTTCTTGTACCATGAAATGGCACTTTTCCCAGTTTAATACCAGATTAGTCTCCATTCACCTCTTCAATACTCGTTCCAAGTTGATAAGGCGATCATCAAATGATTTCCCCACCACTGAGAAGTCATCCATGGAAACCTCCATTATGTCCTATACCATATCTGTGAAGATGGCCATCATGCACCTTTGGAATATGGCGGGTGCATTGCATAGCCAAACAGCATTCTCCGAAAGGCATTGATGCCATACAGACAGGAGAACAGTGTTTTCTCTCTATCTTCCGGGGCAATAGAGATATGGTTATACTCCGAGTATCCATCCAAAAAGCAAAAGTGGGACCTTCCTGCCAATCTATCGAGCATCTGATCAATGAATAATAAAGGAAAATTGTCTTTTCGGGTGGCCTTGTTCAATCTTCTATAGTCCATGCAAATTCGCCATCATGTGACTGTTCTTGTTGAGATCAACTCGTTGTTCTCGTTTTGCACCACAGTCATTCCACCTTTCTTTGGCACACTATGAACTGGGCTAACCCAGTTTCTGTCGGAGATGGGGAAAATGATTCCCGCATCTAACCACTTGATCACCTTCTTCTTAACGAATTCTTTCATGTTGGAGTTCAGCCTTCTTTGATGTTCTCTGGAAGGTTTGTGCCCATCTTCCAGTAAAATCTTATGCATACAGAAGGCTGGGCTGATACCCTTAGTATCTGCAATGGTCCAACCAATTGTAGTCTTGCACTCCATTAACACCTGCAAAAGTTGTTCTGCCTGCACATCTAACAAACTAGATGAGATAAAAACAGGTAAAGTTGAGTTAGGTCCCAAGAAATCATACCTGAGGTGAGGTGTTAGCGGTTTCAGTTCCAACTGTGGTGGCTCTTCGATCGATGGCTTAGTTGGAGGGGTCTTTCTTTCTTCTATGTGTAAAGACTCGAATTCGAGCTTTGTTTTCCAGTACACTTGGCCTTCAAGATCCAACACCCACTCCGCCAAGTCCTCACCATTTACCTCTTCTAATTTCAAGAGGAAAGCCACAAGAAGGTCGTTTGTATTAAGTGCCTCATCATCTTCCTCCATGATCACATTCACAGCTTCTATCAAAGAGCAATTAGCAAACTCACTAGGTCGTCGCATAGACTTTTGCACACTAAATGTTATTTCTTCATTATTCAGCCTCATCTTCAGCTCCACAGTTTCACAATCAATCAGAGTTCTTCCTGTATCCAAGAATGGCCTTCGCATTATGGGAATCTCCTCATCAACCTGGCAGTGCAGAATGACAAAATCTGCTGGAAACACAAACTTTCCAACTTGCTCATGTACATCGCCAGGAATACCTGATGGCTTTTTCACCATTCAGTCAGCTAGTTGTAGTAGCATGGATGTGGGCCTTGCTCTTCAAATGCCTAACTTTTTATAGATAGCCAATGGCATCAGATTTATGCTCGCCCCCAAATCACACAATGTTTTGGCAAATGCATAACTGCCTATGATGCATGGAATTGTGAAGCTTCCAGGGTCTGATAGCTTCTCAGCTATAGGTATTGTCACAAAAGCACTATAGGTCTAAGTCAATGTCACAGTTTCAAAGTCTTAAAAGTCGAACGTGCATGACATAAAGTCCTTCATCATTTTTGGATAACCGGACATCTCCCCCAAAGCATCAATTAGAGGAATGTTTACCTGAATTTTCTTCAACATTTCCATGAACTTTTTGTTCTGCTCATTCTTCTGATATTTATCCAACCTCTGCAGGAAGGGTGCTGGAGGTTGTTTTTTTCCTGTGGCTTGAGTTTGATCCTGCTCAGGCACTTTTTCTAATTCCTTCTCTTGACTTTCTCAGTCTCCTTTTCAACCTCCTCTTCTTTGTTTAGTTCCTCTTGGACTGGCTGCACTCTTACTTCTGTTAGCTTAGTTGACTCATCTACCTCAATTGGTACTGGCACACGTATCTCAGTTGGTCGGCTTTCGTGAGCAATTTCTTGCTCTAGATCAAGATCTCTACCATTTCTTAGACTCATATCCATCAGCTATTTCGGGCCCTGCTCTTTCGGGTTAACATATGTGTCCTCAGGTAATTTCCTTTGAGGACGATTGTTAAGGGCCATGGATATTTTCCCTAGTTGAATTTCAATGCCATTGATAGCTGAGTCGTGTGATACTACTTTTCCGTGCATCTGGTGTACTCTTTCTTGCATTTGGTTGAACTTTTATTCCATTTTCTCGCTGGACCCAATGAGTTGTTACAACATTCCTTTATTTCAAACAACCTATCATCTTGTCGCACTATCTGTTGTTGTTGAGGTTTTTGATAAGCTAGTTGTTGATTCTTCTGGTTGTACCCTTGTTGTCTTTGATAAGGCACAACCTGACCCTGTAATTGTGCAACTCCATGATTATTATTGTTGTATTGCTGTTGTGCTGGCCTATATTGTTGATTTTGCTGTCCCCAAGTCTGACCACCTTGTCTCTAGCCTCCATAGTTGCCCACATAGTTCATATTTTCTTGATAGTTCTGATTGTTACTCTCACCACTTCACGAGCACACATATGGATGAATAATGCATGGTGTGCATAATCCTCCATTTGTCGTGTAAACTATGTGTACCTGTTTCTTGCCTGATTCATCAATCTTCTTGGTGAGGATACTCATTTGCGTCATCAGAATGTCCATATTCTCGACTATGGGGTTGTTTGGGTCCAAAGCTACTGAGTGTAGGGGTGGGCATCGGTCGGTTCGGTTCGGTTTTGAACATTATCGATTTTGCCTATTGGTTATCAGTTTACAAATATCATAACCCGATAACCAAACCGATAAGATATTAGTTATCAGATATCGGTTAATCGATTATCGATCATTATCGGTTCGGTTATTGGTTTACCCGATAAGATAAAACAACTAAAAAATTTTTGCAATATATAAAACTAAGAAATCAAACTGCCAGAAGTTTGTTGTATACAATACTGTAGTTGGTCACTTGGTCTGTCAAGTAAAGATCTTATAACAAGCATCATAGTAGGCACTTTTATACATGTTTAGCGAGCCTCAAATTGTGGCCTGTAACATTCACTTCTTTTTACTAGTAATTTGGGCCTGAACATTCATAAACAAGTAAATAAAATAAGCCACCACAAGCGCAATGAAAGTTTGTGGAGTACAAAATCAGAATGTAAATTTACAGTCTTCACAATTCAAGAAACAAAAGTACTACTACTTGCAACTAAACTTCAATAACCAAGCACAGAAAAGAACAAGCAGTTGCCTTCAAAGTCATTCTATAATAACTTGGACATCTATTGACTACAGCCTGGAGTAAGGTACTTGCGGGCTGCGGCGGAAACAATTGAGAGTTTGAGACTAGCGGACAACTGAACTATTGAAGAGGGAATTATGGAAATAAAACTCTAGTATATACTTAAGGGTAAATTAGTAAATTCATTCATTCTTATTGGGTTATCGATTTTTACCCAATAACAAAATTGCAAACCGAGCCCGAACTGATAACCCAATAAAAAAAAATTTACCCCGTTACCGAACCATTAACCCGATAACCCAATACCGATAACCCAGTAAAGAATTAACGGTGCGGGTTATCGGTTTTACTCGATATATGCCCACCCCTAACTAATTGAACTACAAGGGTGATTGTAGTGTCTCTTGTCATACATCCTAAGCTTTGAGACATTTTATCTAGCAGGACCTTACACTCTCTAAATGATTTGCTCAAAATTTCTCCACCTGCTGAACCATCAACGTTGGCCTTCAAGTTATCTGTCAATCCCATATAGAACCTTTGCCCCAACATCTGATCTGGAATGCCGTGATGTGGACACTTAAATAGCATCCCTTTGAACCTCTCCCACGTTTCTTGTAGTATTTCAGCTGGTTTCTACCTGAAGCTCAATATCTCATCCACTTGCTTGGCAGTCTTATTGGGTGATAAAACTTATTCAAAAACTGCTTGACTAACTCCTCCCAAGTGGTGATGGAGTTTATGGGGAGAGAATTAGACCAAGTCTGAGCTTCTCCAGTCACTGAGAATGGAAACATAACAGTCTAATTGCTTCCAGTGTCACATTCGGTTGCCTTTGAGTGACACAAATTGACAAAAAGATTTTCAAATGCTGTTGTGGATCTTCAATGTAAGACCCGTAGAACAGTCCCTTCTTCTGCAGCAGATGTAGCATGTTATTTGTGATTTGAAATGACTACGCTTGTATCTGGGGGACTATAATTGCGGTTGCCAGATTTTTAGCAGTGGGTTGTGCCCAATCATACAAGGCTGCTTCTGGCACAAGAGGTTCCACACCCTGATTGTTCAGTTCATTCCCGTTGTTTTTGTTGTTTGGGTTGTTCTTGCTTGTAACTAAGTGAAATCCAATTATTCCTATAAGTTTACTCACGGCAATCGTTTAAGCAGATGAAAGAAAAAACACATATCAACGGATCCAATAAATATTGATTTTTTCAATTGCGGATAAACAAACCAACCTTTCGTCATTAATCTTCGGAGGCGAATTGCATATTCATATCCACAATAAAAGAATTAGTGAGACTCCCTTTCTTTTTATATCCCCAATCTTATTGAATTGTGGAAGTCAAATCATTTTTCTATCACGTAACTCATGTCTAGTTCGATTCGTTCTGTTGAGTTCTGTTGTTTGTTCTTCTTATTTGCACGATTTAATGCCTTGAAAGCTTTCCCAGGATCCGATGATGCTTCAAACAATTCACTAGTTCTTGAGGAGTTTCTAGGCATGCACCCGTAACACCCAAGACTACAAACGTTAGAATTTCAATATAATGAATTTCAAGTCTAGAAAGCTGACTAAACTACGAATTCTAGCTATTCTTCTAGTCGTAATTAATAACACCATTAATTCCACGGCAAAGACGTCAAAATTTGATCACGTCCAACTATACCTTATAAAAAGGACTAAGTGGTCGCTGCAAATATAATCCGATTTACAAGTCCAGAGTCGAATCCCACTGGGAATTAATGTACTAATCACAACTGCTAGTTTCGCAAGAATTCAAGTAATCAACTTCCAAAAATATTGATTAATGAGTTAGTGTTTACTAACTAAAATAAAAGTAATTAAAAAGCTGTAATTTTATTACTAATAAAGAAAATGTTGTAGACAAGATTAGAAAGGTCTAGGATTACGATTATCCCTCTTATCGGAATCCTCCCTGCTACGTCTCCTATAAATTCACCTAGATACTCTCTAATGATCGTGAGCATTTTAGGTGTCGTAATTCTCTTTCGAGCAAATACAATAATTTACTAGACATATTCTTCCGAACTATGCTAACTGGGACTAGTTTACAGCTCACTAAGATCACACCAAGGTTTCATTATTCCTAATCCCACCTTTAAACTCTCCGTATTTATCTCTCATATACGTCAGGAGTGACGTTATTCAAAAACTACCTAAATATGTACCATTTTCAAAGTAATAGAACTAAATAAGCATAGCCGATTGAAGGCCCTTCAATCAACCACAATAATCACGTAGTTGAACAAGTAGAGAAAATGACGAACTTATATTAAACACAACAAAAATTCATCCTCCAAGAGGTTCCATCAAACCCCAGAATAAAGAATTTAGCTACTCATAATTATTTTTACAACTACAATATAAGAATTCATCACCAATAATAGAAAAAGGGAAGAAGAAAGATAAAAACTCGTTTCCGAATCTTCCATCTTGCTCCTTGCTTGCTCTTGCCTTCAAAGATAGTGTGTCACCCTTAAAAATTCATTCTTTGATGTATTTGTATCACTTACGGTTGCTAAGGGGCGAAAATTTTCAATCCAACTTCGCTTGGGAGAAGCTGGAATCCGTGTCTGCCTTAGCGTGTCGCGCGCTCTTTGACGCGGATTCAGCTTTTGATATTCTTCCATTTCGCGAAGCGTTCCGTGCCTTTGCTTCGCTTCGCTGTTTTGTGCCTTCGCTTTTCTCCTTTTTTGCGTTCGTTTTTGTGCCATGCACGAGAATAGACGAGCTCCCAATCCTTCCATTTTTCTCCTTATTTTGCAATAATATAATATATTTTACTCCACTATCATTCAAGCTCATAATTCACTTCAAATATCATGTAATCTCTCGCAACTCACACGATAAATAAGATGAAAATACACTCAAAAGCATGCACGTTTGGCCATTTATCATTAGCTAACCGCTACACAACGGACATTTTGCAAAGATGGTCGTTTTTAGTCTTTGGTTAACGACCCAAAACATTCATCTCGCAAAATTTATATCTACCCTCTAATTTAAAATCTAATTATACATTGAAAGCTCAGGTAGCTTCCCTTGGATACAGATGCTACTATGCTTTTGTGTATGAATCTGCTATATCGAGCAAAATCAATATTGGGCAAGTTACACATTTAACATACCGGTAAAAAATAATTATATTCACTATATAAGATAGTCACCCTTTCGCTTGCGTGAGCAACGACCCCTAGCGCCCAGAGCAAGCGCCTTTAGTGTTCCCGACCGCCTGCCTTTCAGTCTTAGCGTTCCAAACAACCAGTAGTGTGACCGATCTGTGTTCAAAACAACCGATGACGCTAGCGACGACTCGTGGGGCCCCCTAACGCCGAACAAAAAGGACTAGTGCTATAACGACTAGTGGTGTTACGGAACAACTACCCGACGAGTGGTAATAAGGACAACGTAAGTAGGTTTGACAGTAGCGTTAGGACGACTGGTTCTCGTAGTTGTATTGCCCTAACGCAACGACTCAAACAACTACGAGTGCTCCCAAGACGATGAGACGCATGCGCTATACCGTCGAGTATTGCTTGCGAAGCAACCGCAACTCGTTGTAGGTCCTCTCCAACCATTACAGTCGAGTAGCTTTCACTCCTTCGCTTGAAATGTGCGGTTGGTTTACCTAACGCATGGCTTCCCCAACGCCAATAGTCGCATGAGTTCTCCTAGGCCATAACCCATGCGTTGAAAGAAACCGCATGATGCGTTCCGGAGTTGCCGTAGTTCCGTTACCGCCTTGTCGTCTTGGGNTGTTGAAAGAAACTGCATGATGCGTTCCGGAGTTGCCGTAGTTCTGTTACTGCCTTGTCGTCTTGGGTTGGGAAGGATACGACAGGCTCAATTCAAGGACACTCAATTTCAAGCTCAATTTCAGGCTTTCGAAGCTCTGACGCTTTCTGTCGCATTTGTTCTCTCTTTTGTTTACCTTTCATTTTCACTTTCTTTTTATAGAATGTAGTGCCCAACAGTTTAAAGGAAGGGGTGAAGTCTCGGGATCCGCTCTAGTCGAGTTGTTAGATGTCTCTCTCCGGAGTCGCTCCTCTATCTTTCGTGAAAGCATACGAGTCGTTATGTTAAGCATCTAATCCTAGTCTTTATGTTATCTGTGTTAGAGGAGTTAGATGTCCCTCATGTTGAACAGTCTGACATCAAGTTGTTAGGACCTTAGTCGCTATGCGAACACTTAACACAAGACTGAAAGCGTTAGTGGTTTATGAATCAGTCATCAAGGATCTTAGCCAAACGGTGACCGGCTACGTAAGCACTTTGGGCGCAGGTTTACTTGACGAATTGTCATAAAGACATCACTCTGCTATATATATAAGAAAATTGGATTCTAAAAAAAGATTCAATTAATTAGAAGCATTCGCAGTTTTCAGTTCCTTTGTCATCATCTAAAAGAAAAGAGAAAAGCAAATTTTTAAAGACAAAACTGCTAAGCTATAAGTAGAAGTTGTTGAAGTAGAAAATGCTTGCTGCTCGCTTAGCGCACGGATCATACGCTATCTCATCACTCACTAAGGCTAGCGAAAAGTGATCGAATAAAGCATTTGTTCGTACAGCTCTCGAACCTCACGCTCTATCACGCACGGAAAAGAAGCTGACTCAAAGAAATCGGTCACAAAGCTTATTTTTGCGGGTCAATAAGCTCTCGAAAAGACCTGATCCTTCCCTAACCATGAATCTTGACCCTAGTGAAGGTAGTCGATGAGAGGAATAGGTGGTTTCCAAAGGATAGAGTTATTCTATATGACGCTCTCTCTGTATTGGATGGATGCCTTAGCTGTGGGATAGAAGGCTTTTCTTTCAAGTCTTCTTTTCTTTGATCGCCTAAGTCCTTGACTTGAACACTTCGCTGAAATCATGTATAAGATCATCCCTTAGTGGACTGATTCAACCTTGTAGCATATCTTGCAGCCCTTAGACCGGTCTCCCCTCATTCATGCCTTCCTTCAAGGCCTATTCTTTTGGATATCCTTGTTTCCTTCTTTCCTGGAACATCCTTTTCTTCTGATTGATGGGACTTCTGTCTGAAATCCCTTGACCTAACCTCTCCTTGACTTGCCGCAGCCAAGTCTTCCCCAACCTCTCCTGATGTTCTTGGTGAGCTAGCCTGTCATCCACCGCCCCAACTGTGATGGTCCCCTTCGGCTAGTTCTTTCACAAGTGACCCTGTCTTCCATCTGCTTCTTCCTCCTAATGGTTTGGTCCCCCTCTCCCTTGTCAAAGCTTAGTTATCCGTGAATGAGAACTCGTTTTGCTTGTTGGCTGGTAGCTCCATGGTTGGTTAGCTCGAAAGCTAGTTTTGACTCTTTGATCGTCGAGAAAGAAAGGTGTGATTACCTGAGGTGAGGTTGACCTTCTTTCTGCCTTAGAAGAGGTCTAGTTTAGGTCAGTGCTCTATTTTTCTATAAAATTGATATTTTTAGGCAATACCTATGAACTTAGCTCGGACTGAATCCGCATCCGCCTCTGTAGCTCTTCTATAAGAGCGGACCTTTTTTCCAGTCCTATTCTTTTCTCTTAAGTTCCTTTTGGAACACCTCATGTTGGGACGTCTGCACCTCTTTCTATTTTGAGACGACCACAGGTTCCACCAATCCTGCTCTATCCAGTTTGAGGTCGTCTGAACCTGATACCCTGCTCCAGATTCCACTCTGCTCCTACATCAAATCCATCCTCCTCCGTAGTTCACGTTCATAGAGGGAGACTTCCCAAACGAAGACTCCAGGTCACTGAAACGAACACAAGGCTTTAGCAAGCCACCCAATGTAGGACGAATTACCTCCCATCCGTTCTAGCTACTCCACACTGGCCTTAAAAGCGCCTACTTTTCTTTCTTTTTTGAGCTCTCACCTTGAGCCGATCTTATTCAATGGATTGTGACTTTCTCACTTGAGCTTTCTATCGAATTTCCATTGATGGACTAGTGGACTCATTGGACTCTTCTATCTAAGCTTGAGCCCGAAGCGAGTGAAACTCGTCCTTCATTTCATACCTCAGTCCGGTGCCTATGGGTTCTAGCCCCATGACCTTTCCGTATTCGATTCAATCCTCTTTTCGTCTTGAATAGTAATAGTAGGGGCTCCAGTAGCGAATGAAATGAATAACTTCGATTCGGCAAGGATCTTACCCCCCTTCTACTTCGGAATGATTCAAAGAGAAAGATCTCTAATATCTGGAGTTTCTTTTTGNTTGAAAGCGTTAGTGGTTTATGAATCAGTCATCAAGGATCTTAGCCAAATGGTGACCGGCTACGTAAGCACTTTGGGCGCAGGTTTACTTGATGAATTGTCATAAAGACATCACTCTGCTATATATATAAGAAAATTGGATTCTAAAAAAAGATTCAATTAATTAGAAGCATTCGCAGTTTTCAGTTCCTTTGTCATCATCTAAAAGAAAAGAGAAAAGAAAATTTTTAAAGACAAAACTACTAAGCTATAAGTAGAAGTTGTTGAAGTAAAAAATGCTTGCTGCTCACTTAGCGCACGGATCATACGCTATCTCATCACTCACTAAGGCTAGAGAAAAGTGATCGAATAAAGCATTTGTTCGTACAGCTCTCGAACCTCACGCTCTATCACGCACG